>JAQQZR010000962.1:0-12439 GCA_030068235.1 Notoglanidium macrostoma | reverse complement strand
TCCATTTTGGAATAAGGCTGTAACATAAAATGTGGAAAAAGTGATGCGCTGTGAATACTTTCCGGATGCACTGTAGTTTCAATTCTTACCATGTGTTATTAATGCTTGAGTATACTGTACTAGAAAATACTTGAGCAAGTGTGTGTTTGTGTGTAGAAGAAATTTTATTTCAGTCTTTATTAACAATTTGCCAAAGATGGAGGAATATATAAATAAATAAATAACATTAAAGCATTAAATTAAAAGGAAATAAAAACAAACAAATATGTTTTACACTTATCTTTTTTCAAACATACCTATTCCCCTAAGTTCATATTGGCTCGTTCTAATTTAAAACAACCTCTGGGTACAGTTGGGAAGTAAATTATTTTGTGCTTTTTACATTATCTCTGCAATATTTAGATCAACTACAGCATAACATTTTAAAGCAGGTAAATCAATACATGGTAATGCACTGGTCAGTTCATAATAATCCAACTGATTTAAAATTCTTATAACTTTCTTCTGTAGGATGAAAACTGGATTAGAGTTGGTTTTGTATGTGTTTCCCCAAACCTCTACACAGTATGCATGGAACTGTGAGAAAACAATACAGTATATATAGTGAGTTCTGATTCAAGATATCTTTAGTTTTATATAATAGTGCCATAGTTTGACATTTTTGTTTTTACATTATTTGTGTGGTTTCCAACATAATTTATATCAATTATCATGCCTAGAAATCTATTTTCATATAATGTTTTTATTTCAACATTTATTATAATTATAACTTTATTTTTGATTTGCTTATTTCTAAATATTATGAACCTTATTTTACAGAAATTCATTGATTATTTATTTATGACATAAATAAAAACAACAATTGCTTTAAAACTTACTTCTTAAATAAGCCGTGACCAATATTACTGCATTTTTTAAAAGTCAATAAACACCCCTACAGTATATTCCTTGTTGTCCATTGCAGTAACTATCTCTTCTGAGTTGCATCACTGCTATCGAGGTGGAACTATCTGCTGTAAAGCCATACTGATGTTCACTCAATAAATTATATTTTTCTACAAAATTAATAAGCTTTTGCACAAATAAATCTTCTAAAATTTTTAAGTGGGGAAGCAGAGAATAGGCTTATATTTGGAAAATAGATGTCTATCTCCAATGTAAATAGAATGACTTTTGCATTCATGATAATTGTTGAAAAATGATTGTTTTCATTTTGCTGGGAAATGTACCTGTTTAGAGTGATTGATTACAGATATATGTCGATGGTTTCACTGTGCATTCTATAATATTTTTACTAATGATATCAATTTCATTACAATCAGTGGACCTTTTAATCCTTAATGTTTTAAAAAATGTCAAACATTTCCTTTTCCTTAAAATCCCTAATAAAAAGAGTAGGAATTTGTGTGTGTGTGTGTGTGCGTGTGTTGTGTGTGGTGTATTTCACTCACTAGTGACAGGTATGTAGTGACAGCGTGCTCTTGCTCTTGAGGCACAGCGGCAATACTCAACTTTCTGACCTCTCCATCGTAGCCAAGTTTCCCCTATCTCTCTGACTGCTGCTGAGTCTGAGTCTACACAGCGGTCTGGGACACACAAAAATAGTCACACATACACAAACCAACAACCACACATAAAAGACAAAGCGGGTTATATTGACAAAACTGTGGCTGACTTCCAAAGCAAACAAATCTAATATAATACCAAACTCAATAAACAAAAACAAAAATAACATGACAGCTGTTTGTGGATGGGAGAGACAGAACATTTAAGAAATACAAAATGTGGGTGGGATCAATATGAAGAACCAAAAATAAAATAAAATAGTTTCTTTTGAGCTTGTCAGCTGTATCTATGCAGAACATTCACTGACTGATTATCAGTGTTGTTATTTATTTATTATGTACCAATCTAATTGCCAGACGCAGTGAGATTAACCTGCCGAGACCTTCAACAATGTCACAAAAAGATGTATGATGAGGTACATAAATACCACCATAACACCCAGTGATGGCTGGTGGTGACAATTTAATATATATCAATTGCTTGACAATGCATTATTATATCACAAGGTGTCATCTATAGCATAAGAAGAATCACGAGGGGCAAACTATCACACACACAAACAGATATGCACCTGCGTTCATAAGTTATAATTTTTTTGTACTGGGTTCATGCCATGTTTCTCAGAAAAAACAATATGATACACAGAAAACATGTAACCCTTCAAACCAAAAAAAAAGTAAGCTTCTCTTTAGCTGAGTTCTGTCCTTTGTACTCATGTAGCTTATACAGACACTGGACAATGGGTATTTAATCTATCTATTTTAGTTTTTAAGCATTTTAGGAAAAAAGGATGACGTAAATAATCCACCTTGTTCACATTCATTAGACCCACCACTATACTTTATGCCTTATCAATCACTGCTGATTATGTGACACAGATGCATCAGCAACATGTGCCATGGATCTGGCGCAACTGTCACTAACAGGTAGTGTCAGGATCTGCCCCTCGTGGCACCCTTTGTGAATTCTGCTGTGTGCAGCGTGGTCTTGATAATCTCCCGTCTCCACATTTTGGTGTGAACCACTACTAAGAACACCAATAAGGACTGGGAGTTTGAGGGTTCTGCGCAGTATCTTAGCTGTTCCTAGAACTGCACATTTCTGGACAGAGATCTCAGTTGTTGTGCCTGGAATCTGTTGGAGCCATTCTCCAAGTTTGGGAGTCACAGCACCTAAGGCTCCTATTATTACTGGAAACACTTTGGACTTCACCTTCCACATCTGTTTCAGTTGTTCCTTCAGGCCTTGGTATTTTTTAATCTTCTCATGCTCCTTCTTCCTGATGTTACTGTCAGCTGGGATTGCCACATCTATCACTACTGCTGTTTTCTGCTCCTTATCAACCACCAATATGTCTGGTTGGTTGGCTGGCAGCTGCTTATCTGTCTGGAACTTGAAATCCCACAGGATCTTAGCTCGGGATCTAAGATCTTAGGATCTTATATATAAGTATAATCCATGTAAAGCTTTAGCTGTGCAAACAACAGCCCTTAAAATTTGTATTAAAAAAACATGGATAATACAGTGTGATTTTGACTTCCTACAGGTGGTGCAAATGCAAAAAAAAGCCCTTGAAGTTGTGTGATTCTCATGGGAGCTCCCCAGGGGGGTAGTTCCTCTCAACAAGTCCCTAGAACTATTTGGTCCAAAAGCACCTACATAGACCCTAGCCAGAAGAAGAAAAAAAAGAAAAACAAGAAAAAGATGAATAACCGAAAAGGTAGAAACTCAATGGCCACCTACGCAGCGTTTCTGCTTGGCCCCAACAATTAAAATTTTAACTAAAAAAATTTTAACAATTAAAATAAGTGCCTTGCAATTTCAGTGCTTGGCCACTAATAACAGAACCATTAAAAATGTATGCCTTTAGTTAAACTCTAAGGCAATCACTAATGACCCACCATGGACCTGACTAAAATAAAGCAGTTACTGATGATGAATAAGGAGGAGTGTCTCCTATTCATGGGTGTTACTATAGAGCCATTCCACTCCCAGAAGTCTTTGCTGCTGCCACATGAGTGTCAATGTTCATCTTCTCAGAGTTCTTAAAAGAACAAAGGTTAATGTTGTACCATCCAGGTTATTATAACTGCCCCTAGTAGTTAAAAATAAAAATATTGAAACAGAATGTTTCTGTACAAATATACAATGTACAAATATATCTACGGTTCTATAGACCCTGGATAACCACCTGTATTCCTTTTCAATCAGACCCAGGGCCGACCCAACAAAAATTCTTAGTTCACTTCATGACTTTGCAGGAAGGTCTCAGAACATCTGTACATATGTAATAAAATGTATTCAGGTGATTCTCACTGCCCCTGGATGAGGTTCATCCAATCACAGTTACATACATAACTAGTGTTTCTTCCACCTGCCACAACTAAGAAAACTTAATTTGAATAAAACATTCAAAATATAAGACCAATAGCATGAATACTCTCTCACTCACTGTAAGTATATATTGTAAATGTTAAGTTTTGCAAAAGGTGTAGATGTTCAGACATAAGGAATTCAAAGTTGTATTGTGACTTTTTATTTGTGAATTGTGATATAGATTACAATATAGAATGTGAATCACCTCTGTAGCTGCGTGTTCCTCTTCTCTCCCTGTGAAGCAGTTCCTGAGAACAAGTAAGTGCTACCATGGTTACTCTATTATTTTTTCTTTACAAGTCTAAAGTGGAGAAACTGGCTAATACTAAAAAGGATCACACATGCACTTACCATGTCAGCTAAAGTGCAAAAGTGGAGAGGCAGAAATAGCAGCAACAATCTTGCACTTGTCTTCATGATTTCACAAAGGCGTGAACTGAAATACAAAAAACACACCATTTGAAGTATGGAATTATTTAGCACACGTTGTGTACACAGTCCCAGACACCAATTTTGTCCTTGGGAATAAAGTTTAATAAAGTCAAGGCCAATTCTTTTTTTGCTATATTCTGTAGACATTTGGGTTTGAGATCAAAGATGAATATGAGATGATGGATCAAAATTTCAGCTTTAATTTCCTGATATTTTACAACTATATCTGTTAGAAAACTTAGAACCTGATACTTTTGGTGGCACGTTACCCAATTTTTAGGTGAGCAAAAAAATAATTTTTTTTCTCAATTAATTTATCTGTAATCAGATAGTCTTGAAGTAAATTAAACAACACTTAATATTTGGTTGCATGTCCAATGCTTGCAATGAATGCACCAAGCAGGTGACCTAGTAACATAACCAAACTGTTGCACTGTTCTTTTATGATGATTTTTAGGCTTGTACTATTGCTTCTTTCTGTTGTTTTTAGTTTGGGATGGTTTCTTCTCTTCAGTCTCCTCTTCAGGGTGTGAAATGAATGCTCAGTTGGGTTAAGGTCTGGTGATTGACTTGGCAGTTAATCTTGGTGATTGACTAACACCTTCAATTGAAGTTCCTGATTAAGTCCTTTGTTGTATTGGCAGTGTGTTTTGGCTCACTGTCTGCATGATGAAGTTCCTAATTACATTGAATGCATTTCTCTGTAAATTGGCAGACAGAATGTTTCTATAGACTTCTGGTTTCATTTTGTTACTACCATCATGAGTTACATCATCCTGATCCAGAAGCAGCTATACAAGCCCAAGTTGAGACACTACCTCCATCGTGCTTGACCAATGAGCTCATATATTTTGGATCATGAGCAGATCCAATGCTTCTCCATACTTTGGCCATTCCATCACTTTGGTAGAAGATAATCTTGGTTCCAGAACTTTTGTGGATAATCTCTTTGTGGTATTTCTTTGCAAATTCCAAACTGGTCTTCCGATTTTGCTGTTTTCCTTATTGCTGATGAGTGGTTCTTTGAATGGTGGATTGTGATACCTTTACCCCTTCCCTATGGAGATGGGGTTGGTGATGCCAGTGACTATTGCCTTTGGGGTTTTCTTCATAGCTGTTACACTGTTTTTGGCATCAACTTCTGTTGGTCCACCCAGCTTGATGTCTGGTTGCTTGTACACCAGTGTTTTTTTTTTTCTTTTTCAAAAAATCAGTGGTTTCTTTCTTTTTCTTTTTCTCCTGTAGACAGCTCTCTTGTCTTCATGTTCAACACCAATGCATTCTTTTCAAGCAAAACCCAGGGCTCAAACCAAGTGCAGTCATTTATAGATATTAGTAGTTTAAACAATATATCTAACCAGGCATACATGGCCAACAAAAAACACCTGTCAGTCATGTTCAGATATTTTTTGATCATTTGAGAAGTACATAGGTTCAAACGGTAGGTGCCATGTTCTAAGTTGTTTAACGTATCTACAGTTAAGGTCAGAAGTTTACACACACTTACCATGAACATGGTCATGGCTATATTGGGCTTTCAGTGATTTCTTTGAGCTGTCCTGTGAATGACTGAGTAACATACATCTTTAATAAAAAAAAAAAGAATTTGCTATAAAAGTTTTCATTTTTAATTTTGGGCTTTCTGAAATCAACACAGAGTAAAAAATATACATACACCACACTTAATATTTGGTTAATGTCAGGCCTTCTCTGGTCCAGCAGACACACACCAGAGATTCTGATTGGATGCACTTGCATTCAATTAACCACCACGCCCAGAACTCCAACTACATACACACACACCTGCAAATTGCAACGCAATAGTTTGCCCCAGTGTCTGCTATCTGCCAAGCCTTTGATTCATACATGTTTGCTTTCTGGTTTTGACTATTTATTTGTTTCCTGGTTTCCATCTGCCTATCCTACATTGTCCTGTTTGTATATCGACCGAACCTTGCCTTTTACTGGATTTTGCCTTCGCCTGCCGATTTGGTACTTCTGCCTGTGTGTTTTCTTTAAATAAAGAAAAGGAACTGCAACTGTGTTCTCCCCTGGTCTGCCTTCTTGACAGCTAAATGTTGTTTAGCAAGTTTCACCTTGACCAGATGCTTTTGGTAGCCATCAACAAGCTTCTGGAAGAATTCTGGTTGTATATTTGACCACTTTTCTTGGCAGAATTGGTAAGGTTCAATTAAATTTGTTGGTTTCCTGGCATGGACCTGACTTTTAAGTAGAGTTCACATATTTTCAATAGGGCTGAGGTCAAGACTTTGGGAAAGCTATTCGAAAAGCTTAATGTTAGCAAACTTTATCCATTCCACAACCAGCTTTGATGTGTTTGAGGACATTGTCCTTTGGAACATCCAATTGCGTCCACGTTTCAGCTGTCTTGTTGATGCTTTGAAGTTATGTTGAAAAAATCTCATAATTCCACCCACTTTGTTTAACCATGCTTAACAGTTGCTTAACTGTTCGTACAATGTTCTTGGGGTTGAATGTCATACCATACATAGCTCCAGAGCCCTCTCCAGTGGCGAAAAAGGAGGCTACCGCTCTGGAACCCATGCCAGAATCCAAGTCCAGGTCCAGGCAGAGGTCCAAGTTAAGTCTAAGCCAGAGCCGAAGTCCGTGCCGGAGTCCAAGTCCAAGCCAGAGTCAAAGTCCATGTCCGTGCCAGAATTGAAATCTAAGCCAGAGTTCAAGCCACAGTCCAAGGTGAAGTTCAAGCCAGAGCCCGAGTCCGAGTCCAAGTCCTCACCTATGCCAGAGTTCATGGTGAAGTCCACAGTAATGTCCATGGTGATGTCCATGCCTGAGTCCATGTCCAAGTCTATGCTCAAGTCCACGATAAGGTCCCAGTCAAGGTCCAAACCTGTTCCTGTTCCTAGTACCGCTCCCGTTCCAGCCAAAGTCGCTCACAAGGAGTCTGTTCCAGTTCCTAGTCTCGCTCCAGTTATGGCCAAGGTCATTCACATGGAGTCTGTTCCTGTTTCCCGTTCTGCTCCTGTCTCAGCTGAAGTTGCTCATGAGGAGTCTGTTCCTAGTTCCGCTCCAGTTAAAGCCACAGTCACTCACATGGAGCTTATTCCTGTTCAAGTCACTGGGCCAGAGTCAGAGCCCTCTTCAATCAAGGTCAAAGAGACTGTTCACTTCATAGCCACAGAGAGTGTTCGCTTCATGACCACAGAGACTGTTCACTTCATGGCCACAGAAACTGTTCACTTCATGGCCACGGAGGCTGCTCACGTGAAGATCAAGGAGACTGCTCACGTCAAGGTCAAGGAGACTGCTCATGTCAAGGTCAAGGAGACTGTTCACATACACAACACGGAGACTGTTAGCGTACACACACCACGGAGACTGTTCACGTACATGTCTCAGCACTTGTTCCAGTGCAAGTCACAGCGTCTGTTCCAATGCAAGTCACAGAGCCTGTTCCAGTACAAGTCACAGAGTCTGTTCCAGTGAGAGCACAAGTCACAGAGCTTGCTACAGCAGATGTCACAGAGCCTGCTACAGTTACAGCAGACATCACAGAGCCTGCTACAGCTACAGCAGATGTCTCAGAGCCTGCTACAGCTACATCGGACGTCACAGAGCCTGGCACAGAAAAAACCCCAATCACAGCTCAAACCACTGAGCCTGCTCCAGTTCCAGTCACAGAACCCACTCCAGTTCCAGTCACAGTCACGGAACCAGTTCCAGTCACAGTCACGGAACCCACTCCAGTTCCAGTCACAGTCACGGAACCCGCCAGTCACAGAACCAGTCCGTCACAGACGCCGCTCAAGTTACAGAGCCAGTTCCTGTCAAAGACGCCGCTCAAGTCACAGAGCCAGCTCCTGTTCCAGTCGCGCTCACAGCCCAAGCCACAGAGCCAGCTCCTGTTCCAGTCGCGCTCACAGCCCAAGCCACAGAGCCTGCTCCTGTTCCAGTAGCGCTCACAGCCCAAGTCACAGAGCGTGCTCCTGTTCCAGTCGCGCTCACAGCTCAAGTCACAGAGCATGCTCCTGTTCCAGTAGCACTCACAGCCCAAGTCACAGAGCGTGCTCCTCTTCCAGTCGCACTCACAGCCCAAGTCACAGAGCCTGCTCCTGTTCCAGTCATGCTCACAGCCCAAGTCACAGAGCCTGTTCCTGTTTCACTTGCAGACATAAAACGCACACTGGTTCGTGTCCCTAGTTAATCCTGCCTCAATGCCTGAATACCTGCCTGAGTCAGGCAAAAAATCAAGGCAAAAAATTCTGCGTGGGGGTTCCTGGTGATACGCCTGAGCCTACGTGCTCAGGACCCTCGCAGGACAACCTTGTTAGGTGCTCCGGGAGTAGCGCCTTTGGGGGGGTTCTGTCATGATCCTGCCCCTCGTTACAAGCACGGAACACATCATGCATGCAGTGCTCATCTTCTCCGTCGCGCATAGCACGGAAGCGTGCACTTCCACATTATGGCGCGAACAACAAAGAACTACAGTTCCCATGAGCGCACACTCCCAGCCAGGTCACTTGACCAGAAATTGGATGCAGATGCATCCAATCCAGAGACAATCATGCCAGCTTTAAAAGGGCTCTCGGGTTGCGCTTCGTATTTGTGAAGCATTAGTCTAGCTCCCGTGAATACTATTGCCAAGCCGTGATTACCCGTGTTTGATTTCCGTGTTTTGGACTTTGCTCTTGTTGTTGATCTCTGTTTTCTGAATTGCCTTTGTTACCCCGTTTGCCGATTGACTGACCTTGTTTATGTTCTCTGGATTATTCTCTAACCTGCCGTTTTTGTACCTCTGCCTGCCTCGGGTGTTTTGTAAATAAAAACAATATGTTTCACTAAGCCGTCTCCTTACCTGCGCATGTGTCCAGCCAAATCCCGCACACCTGACACTATGTTGTTTCATAGTTTTGTTTTTGATGTCTTCAATATTATTCTAGTCAGAATAAAGAAAAACCTATGGATGAGTAGGTGTGTCCAAGCCTTTGACAGTAACTGTATATATACAGCTTTGGAAAAAAATTTTATTAAGAGGCCATTGCAATATTATAAGTTTGTCTGGCTTTACTATTTATAGGTACATGTTTGAGGAACATGAACATTTTTGTTTTATTTCATAAACTATTGACAATATTTCCCCAAAATCCACATACAAATATTGTCACTTAGAGCATTTAATTGCAGACAGTGACAACTGATCAAAATAACAAAAAGATGCAGTGTTTTCAGACCTTTGAATAATGCATAGAAATCAATATCATATAAAACTTAGGAAGAGTTCAAAAAATAATATTTGGTGGCATAACCCTGACACAGCTTTCATGGATGTTGGCATGCTCTCCAGCAGTCTTTCATGCTCTTGGGTGACTTTATGACACTCCTCTCACAAAAAATCATTAAGCTCAGCTTTGTTTGATGGCTTGTGACCATCTTCCTCTTGATCACATTCCTGAGGCTTTCTATGGGGTTCAGGTCTGGAGATTGGGCTGGCCATGAGAGGGTCTTGACCTTGGGGTCCTGCATCCACACCTTGATTGACCTGGCTGTGTGGCATGGAGCACTGTCCTGCTGGAAAACCCAACTCAGTTTCAATGAACATTGACAGAGCAGAAGCTTTCACAAGCTTTCTTCCAGGATAATCTTGTACATGGCTTGAATCATGTGTACTTCATAAACAGAAATCTACCCCATTTCAGCCTTGCTGAAGCACCCCCAGATCATCACTGATCCTCCACTAAATTTCACAGTGAGTGCAAGACACTGTGGCTTGTAGCCCTCTTGAGGTCTCCAGCTAACCATTAGATGACCAGGTGTGTTTGCTCTGGCTCCACCTAGCCTCACAGTGAGTGGGAACCACGCTGCTTGATGACACCAGCCCAGCTACGGAAAAGCTGCCTGCCACGCTACAGCTCTGGCTGTCTGGACCATGGACCTGTATGAGAGCTACTCACCGCCAACCAGTGGATTTCCCCCACACATTACCCACCATCGTGACTGTTGTCACTTTTTTCATGCCTTCACTTTTTCCCTTTTTTTCCCCATTTGACTGAAACTACCTAAGTTTTTTTTAATAAAAAGTCTTTATTAAGTTCATCAATGACCCATGCTTTGCTTCTCATTGATTAAGGCTTTTTTCTAGCTTTGCATGACTTCAACCCCATCTGATTTGTACTGTCCTTGCCATGCACTTAACTCCAGCTGCCATTTGCCATTCTTTTTAGGTGTCTCATTCATGTTAGGTCACATGATGTCATCCTATGGTTGTTTAATGACATTTGAAGGAGTTCATAACCATCCCAGTCAGTGGATTGTCATTTTCAACCTCTGCCAGTCTGTAACTTTGTTGTTCCCAATGTCTGCTGCTTGACCTTGTTCTTATGAACTGCCATCTTTGAAATTTTGAGGATGGACGTAACCTAACAATCACTGTATCCCTCTGCCAGTCAAATCAGAATTGAACCCTTCTTTTTCTCACTCAAAACCTTTCCTTTTAATTCTTTTGCATGTTGAGTAGACATTTTTGTATTAAATTAAATTTAAGGTTTTTGCCACTTGCACTGTTTTTGCCATCCAAACGGGTCCTATAGCAAGAGAATAGTGATGGCCACAGCAGTGGATTTTCTACTTTTCCTCATTAAATAAGATTTGGTTCACCTGATCACCTAATCAGTACCTAATTGAATTTAAGAATTTTAATTTAATTTATTTTTTATTTTTTCCACAGCTGGACATTCATCATTTTATCTCAAACCCAAATAGCTTACGTGTATAGCAAAATCACAAGAACTAGCCTTGCTATTCAAGTCAATTGTATTTGTATAGCGCTTTGAGCCACCTCTCATTTCTCCATATTTTACTTCCAAAGAGGCAAACTTTCTTGAATTTTTTAATGTAGTCTTGAGGAATAGTTCTCCAGGCTTCCTGCATACCTCGACAGAAAAAAACACGATGGAACAATATCAATCATGGACTGGCCCCCACTAATCCTGTAGCTCAACGTTATTGAAGCAATGTTAGATCATCTTGACAGAGAATGAAACAAAAGGCAGCCAATGTCCAAAGAAGAGCTTTGGAATGTCCTACAAGAAGCCTGGAGAACTATTCCTGAAGAATTCTTAAAGAAATTACAAGAAAGCTTGCCTAAGAGAGCTCAGGCTGTGTTAAAGAATAATGGTGGTGATACTAAATAATGACTTTAAAGCTTCTTAGAATTATACAAACTCTGTGTTATATGCTGTATTTACAAGTACTTTTGCACATCACAATAAATAACTGTACCAATTGTTTAATTTTCTTAACAATATAATAAAATTGAGGAGTGAGGGATGGATCCCTCTATGTATATATCCCTGATGAAAAACTCTCTGAATATACCAATATATTGGGAGGGGACTGTACATGAAACATTGTGAAAATCATAGATATGTTCCAATGTAAAAGCAGAATAATACTCATGTACACATAAATCTAAGAAGAGGTATGCAAGACATTTCAATAACAAACATACACAGACACACAAACTCCTCATTATGGCTGTCCCTTCTCATGCATTAACAAAGAGCTTCTATATTTACATTCATTTTGAAAATAAAAGGATTCAGTTATCAAATGTTGACACATAAGAATATATACACAAGACCACACAAACTTGAATGCAAATAAAAACAGTCATATTTATAGCATACATAAAGGAAAACATAAAATAAACAGGAAACGACTGTTTGCCTGTGACTCTAAACATATCTAATCTAAACACACATACACAAACAACACACACCCATATTAAAACCATGTTATCTAATCGTTCTTAGTTACTGCCCTCATAACCATCCTATGAACCCTTATAGCTTCAAAGTGCAATAAACATTAAGAGACTATTACAAACCATTAAAAGCTATACTACTCACTCTAATACGCATACAAACCATTAAATATACATTACACTTCACAACAATTTTTTTGAAAATTCTTGCTTCATGAAAAGTTTTTGCTGGTTGTGACAGGTTCCTACTGGGTACGCACAAATATAGTTTTGGTTTTACTGCATCACGTAGGAACTCTGAGAAATAGACATTTATATGTT
>JAQQZR010000961.1:0-12443 GCA_030068235.1 Notoglanidium macrostoma | reverse complement strand
TAACAGAGCAATGACTTTAAGATCTCCACAGATATTCCAGTTGTACCTGATATACTGGACGTGCTTCAGCAACAGTTACATATTCTCATATGTTTCTTTCAAGTGTGATGCATAGCCAACAGGTACTGAAGGAAAAACATTGCCATTGTGTAGCAGAACAGCATCCAACCTGGCCTGATTCCATGCCTGGACATGCCCAGGCTGCTCAAACCATTGTTGATGAGTCACGTACGGGAGCAAAAATGTTTGGGTACAAATATAAGAAAAAATCATGACAAAACTGAAGATTTCTTTGAAACGGTATGTGACAGGTCAATTTTTATGTGATATTCATGATCAGCACCCAAAAATCTATTAGAAACACCTAACAGTGTTCAAGAAGGAAAAACTTTGTTGTGCAGTGTAAAGTACCTTCTAAGGTTCCTGGGTTTTGCCAACTACAACCAAAGGTTCATCAGGAGCCTGAGCATGAATATGCTCTCAATAGCCTCTCACCAAAGGTTCAACCAAAGGTTCATCAGGAACCTGAGCATGAATATGCTCTCAATAGCCTCTCACCTCCCTCCTCAAGGGTGCTGCACACCAAACACCCAGACTCCAGTGGCCAGGGGGAGAGACTAAACCAGGAGCTCTGCTGGTATCTGCATACTGTGGTTACTGTGCAGATCACCAGAATGACTGGTGTAGGTACCTCAACCTCATACAGTACACGCATAGAACTCCTAAGCTTCCTGTGCTACCTGTGTTACCAACCACCATTGTTCCTAAAGACCCATCAAACTTAGATTTACTTTTGCACCCATCTTCCACCAGTCAGATCCTTCTTTGCTTTTCATTGTTGAGGTGGATGCCTCAGAGGTTGGTGTTGGATCTGTGCTAACCTAATGCCAAGAAGTTGCCCCAAGATATTCCTCGTTGCCTTCTACTGCAAAAAACTATCCCAAGCAGAGAAGAACTATGAGGTGGGAAACTGGGGGCTTCTTGCTATTCTAGTTAGCTCTTGAGAAATGGTGCCTAGAAGGGGCCCTCCATCCGTTCATTGTCTATAAGGACCATCACAATTTGGAATTTAGGAAGGTCCAACACCTGTCTCCTCACCAAGCCATGTGGGCTCTCTTCTTCATTCAATTACAGTTTGCCATTTCTTACAGACCCGGATCCAAGAATGGGAATGCAGATGCCCTGCCAGAATCCATGATTCAGAACACTTTACAATCAAAGAACAACCTATCATTGAGCCCACCTGCTTGGTAACTTCAATCCTCTGTGTGGATGACCAGGAAATCTTCATGGCAACAGCAGATGACATTGGACCTTTTGACAAACAACCATGTAAGGTATATGTTCCAGTGGTTATTCAAAGTATGCATTACCAGTATCCAGTGGCCAGGTGTAGAGAGTTAACCAGGAGCTCTTGTGGGGTCTGTATAGTTTATGCATAGACTGCAAGAAATAAAGGTATATGTGCCTATGGTAGGCCAAATAGTCAATCTAGTCCACTCATCATCCAGATATCCATCATCTTGTGGGTAACAACCACTATTGTTTCCATGGACCCCAGCACTGGGAGATACCAGCAGTAGAGGGGTGGTTTTGACAGAGAGAAGTCATTTGGGAGTCAGTTCATGTAAATCTGGAGATAGCCCTCAGTCAACAGAAGATTCAACACAGGGTAGCTGCGGACTATAGGTCAAGAGAAAGGGTCTGGCTACAACGATTAACCTGGTATCATATAGACTTCAATTACTTCTTCAATTCAGAATCTTCCTATTATTTCATGTCTCTCTCCTCTGGCCTATTGTTCCACGACCCCTGCAAGACACTGACAGCTGAGACACACCAATTCCAGCCCTGGATGTACAGCCAGCCTATCTCCTGTATTCTGGAAAAACCTAATAAGTTAAAATTTTGTCAAAATTTAACTTGGCCCAGATTTGGACTTACTAGGTTTCACTCCATCATATTTTCATTCTAAAGTTATAAAAATCCATTCCTGATGACAGTTTTTGATTGGGAAGAACATAGTAACTCACCTAGTCTTGCACAAACAAGGCTCTATGATTAGGAAAAACATAGCAGGTTAAAAGAGCCAATTACTGTGGCCTATTCAGGTGATGTTACCACATGTCATGGCAGCCTCCATGAATATAGATATATAGTGGATTCTCTGGCACGTTCTCTTCTTTATTGTGACAAAATTTGGGGACAAAATGGCATCCTGTTTTAAAATAATGCTAGAGTTAGGACTGAAGAGTCCAGAGTGGTGTGAGTGGAGAGATAGGGTGAATAAATGTGTTGAAAAGAACATTTTGTCACTGATAAAGTTAAAATAGGCCAAGGCCTACTCATGCTACTGTACATGTGGAAAAAGGCACAGCAGGCACCACTTCTAGCAAAGGTTTGCTAGATGAAATTCACACCCCTGAAGAAATTGTAGCCCTAACCATTACTGTAAAAAAAACATAACGACCCATATTATTTACCTCCAAATGTTAAAACATATTATTATGGGTTATATGTCAAACAAAAGAAACCAAATGGAGTTTGAAGGATTAAAAAAAAATTGATGTATTCTGGAACCTTTGTGATTTACATCAGATGTTGCTGATCATGATTCATTAGATGCTGGTCATGTGTATGCAATACTGAATTGGCCACACAACTCACAATACTGAACTATGTAGTGATGGCTGTTCTTCACCCCTGCCCTGTGGAGGTTGTTGGTGATGTCACTGACTGTTGTTTTGAGGTTTTTCCTCACAGCTCTCACAATGTTTCTGCCATCAACTACTGTTTTACTTGGCCAATGACTGTTTTCTTAGTACACCAGAGGATTCTTTCTTTTTTTGGACCTTCCAAATTGTTGTATTGGCTATGTAAGTGTTTGCTATGCCCAATGCTGCAATTTCCCCTCTTTGCTCAACTTGAAAATGGCTTGCTTTTCTTCCATAGACAGCTGTCTGGTCTTTATGTTGGGTTATTAATTAAACTATATTACTACGGCATACCTTGAACAAAGGTATGAATTCTTTCTCTGCATTTAACTCATCCAAGTAGTGAACACACACACACAAGTGAGAAGTGAGCACACATATACCCAGGCACCAGGGAGCAATTGAGGGTTAGATGCCTTGCTCCAGGGTACTTCAGCCACAGATTCAGAGGGAAGGGAAAGTGCTATTCATCCACTCTTCCCCCTCTTCCCACTTGTTCAGGGAATTGAACTGGTGAACAAACCCGCTTCTCTAACCTATAGGCCATATCTGCCCCCTAACAAATGAAGTAGGTGAAACTCAGGGCTCAAATCCAGAGTAGACATCCAGTGCTATTAATAAACAATCAATCAAAAAGGGCACACTTGAGCAACAAGAAACACCTGTGAGTCGCATGTTCCAGTATTTATGATCACTTGAAAAATGGATGGGTTCAAACAAAAGCTGCCATGTTCTAAGTTGTTTAACACATCTAGATGTAAATATCAGGAAATGAAAGCTGAAATTCTGATCTATCATCTCACATTCATCTTTCGATCTCAAACCAAAGTGTCTTCAGAGATAGCAAAAACGATATAATTGGCCTTGTCCTTCCCATACCTTTGGAGGGGACTTTAGAGGGTAAATTTGAAGTGAATATGAGCTCAATCAGTTATATTAAATACCAAAACCAATACCAGTGTCTGAATGATTCTTTCCCCTCCATGTACTGTATATGTTGAAAACAGTTCTAAGGTTTGATTAAATAAGTATTATTAGTTTCCTTTCCTAGCCTCTTGCACCTAAAAATACAGCAACAGTACTGTATTCTCTGCAATTTTTTATGTTTCATAGCATTTTGTGTGGCATTTTGTTTTTTGTCCATGTAAGTATTTTACAGAATTACTGTTTTTTCATGTTTTAACTGTAGGGTGTGGCCATAGATGCCAACTGACCACCATGTACAAATTAAAATAGAACTACATAAGTTGGAACTACATTTTTATAACAGGACTAAAATAATTGTATAATAAAATTGTGTGAATAAAAATGCAGCTTTCTGTAAATGTTGCCTGCTTAACTCTGCATTTCAAGAAGTTGAACCTGAAGTGAAAATAGATTAACTTAATTGATTACTTCATTGAATATCAGTTAATTAATTAAAAAATTGCATATTGGAGTATTTTAGTTGTATTACAGATCTCTTGTATATAAAGAGCTACTACGAGAATGAATCATTGCAATACCCACCACAGTACTCTACTCTGAGTTATGAATTAAGACTAAAGGAGAATATACTGTACAATGATGTTGTTTTAGTTATACAGTGCTATAAAACCTTTAACAGAAACTGAATTGGTCATCATACATACTAATTCCTGTAAAATTTGTGTCTGGCTACAATACGTACGCTGATAGACTGTAAATGAATTGCATGTTTTGCAGTCTTCACAAATTTTAACTGAGAAAAAATCTATTTATATAGTGTAGTGTTTGTGTATGCCAAACAGCATACACATGAGTACATATGGCAGCATTCAAGATGCTTACAATTTCATGTACATAGCCGATTAGACCAGGTTGAATGATAACACCAAAGACAGGAAGTCTGTTATGTTAATATATGAGTGCCTTTATTCTATATGAGTGCTTTTTATGTTTTTTATTATATACACTAAAAGTAAAGTATTTTATAAGCAGCAGACAAAATGTTGACAGTATCTATTGAATAAAGCTCTATAAACTGAATAACTAAATATTTGCTGCTATTTAATTACACAATAAAGGTTACTGAATCTAAAGATATCTTTGTCTAAAATTTGTGACCACTGCAGTCACTGTCTTGTACGCAGTACCCTCTTGTGGTCGAACCAAAACCCACCTTGCATGTAACCATCACCCACCCAATTCATATGTAGACATCTGATTTTCAAATGTATGTGAACAAAATGTTTCAAATCTTCATTTTTCTTTTAATATTTACAAAATTTGTATTCATAAAATAGTTAGTTAGGTAGTTTATGCAAATATATAACCCTAGCATTTCACCAAACATGTACAGAAATGGTTCTGTCATGAAAACTAGGCCAGACGGGATGCAAGCACAGATTAACCACTTTATTAAAAACACTTGAGCTTGGCAATAGGCAGACACACAAGGAGCAGAACTAATTCTTCAAAAGGTCATTGTAGAACCAGGAGTCTTTTATGTGGTGTGAGGTGGAAGTGCTGATTGGAAGCACTTGCTTCCAATTAGAAGTCTGGCGACTCTGAGCACAGGAGAATGTCTGCCATATTGTCTGTAGGCTGTGTGTCTTAGGAGGTGTAGTCCATTTCAGTGTCTGAGTGTTTCTAAGTGTTAAAGTCCATATCTGAGTCTGGTTGTGAATCAGTGTATGATGCTATGTCCGTATCACTGTTTGGAGTGGGTGTTGGTGCAGGTGTGAGTGTAGGAGCAGGCGTAGATGTGACAGGTTCCTTATTTTACAGTTTCTCCAACGTAAGTTCACAACCATCAAAACCCTCTGAATGACTCGATTCATATGAAAAGAAGATTAAGGTTATTATTAGACATGATTTCAGCATTCATATATTTTCATGACTTAATTTCAACCACACTGCCTGCACCTCTATTAACACATTGCAGCACTGTGTACAGTCAACCCCTGTACAGATTGGACTAAAAGTTCAAAATGGTAAAGAAGTATTTTTTTTTTTTATTAAATGAAATGAAACAGAGTGAAATGAAAATGCAAACAGTATGTTATGCAATGTCCAATTTTGAGCTGGTTCAAACAATGTAACTTTTTATACCATAAAATATTTTGATTTTGTGAATGTTTTGGTTCTTATATAATAATTACAACATCAAGATTTTGAATCAAAATCCACCACAATCTTACTCGGAATAAACAATTACATTATCAGTAGTGACTTATTACATTTAGTGGCCTTCAGGTGGAGCCATTAAGCTTAGAGACAGACTCCGTACTAGAGGCATACACAGTTACAGTTTTTGCCTTGTATCTGTAGAACACAACATGTAACAGCCATCCTTCGTTGTGTGTAGATTGTTTTTGAAAATTATAGTGCATTGCTCAAGTAATACTTGAATATAAAATGCATAAACAAGGCAAAGTCTGTTGCAAGTGCTATCTTTTGCCCATTAAATACATGGGTGCTGGTGCTCAGGAGAATTCAGTCCCTGTTTCCCCTTCAGCGCACTGTGCGTAATCATGATGTTTTCTCCTGTATTCTGCATTCTGCAGCTAGTGTATGCTTTATCGTCAAGTGTGTGTGTTTAAAGCAGTATCATTTACTTTTCTTCAGCATGAAGTAAATGTCACATTGTGTGTTTGATGGTTTGCAATTAAATTCATGCTGTAAAGTCCCCCTAGAATGTTAGAGGTTTTATTGCTTAATCGCTACCAATAGATATACTTCTAGCTTCTGCCGTTTTTTCAGTGTCAGTGTAATAAAATTAACATTTCAAGTTTAATGAGACTAATATAATAGTTTAATGAGAATAATATAGCTATCAATGTATTATTATTGTTTTTGTTGTTGTTGTTGTTGTTGTTGTGTGTGTGTGTGTACACACACCACCATAGTGATACTGGTGATGCATTTTACAGTCATCATTATGTACAAGAAGTTTCACCTACACAGCAGTCTCTTGCACTGAGAATACAGGGGGAACAGCTTTATCTGGCTGCCGAAGAAAAATGGTTACCCCCTGAATATTACAGTGTGAGGCTGTATAAAGCAACACAGTGATGCTGATGCTGTATTTTACAGTCATTCCAACAGGTGGACGGGACTGCAAATGTGTTAGTGTTATTTTTTTTTACCTTTTTCATTTGATAGAATGGATCTGACACAATATGAAACACTATTAAACAACAAAAGCTACAAAACTACAAAAGCTACAAAACTACAAAAGCTACAAAAACCCCTAAAAACCCTACAAAAATACAAAAGAAAATACCCAGAAAATTCCACAACATCTGAAAATACATAATTTCGTGACATGCACATCAGTATGTCATCCAGGGTAAGATCTTGTAGAATAAATGTATATAGAGATTGCATATGTCTGACAATACAATATGTGGCCCACATTAGCATATATTATTATATGTATAAAATGCATATATTATATATAAAAACATATACGCTAGTGTTGCAGGTGTGAAGTTTTAACTGAAGCCTTAATGTAATGTATTTAGTTGCTAATATAAATAGTAATTTCTTGCCCAAGGAAACATACCACACAAGCTACTACCAGCAGTAATTTTTATACATTTGTTTATCTTTATATAGATGGAATACTGTTTTATGTCTGCCATAAGGGCACAGAAAAACAGTTGAAAGTAAAGGTGTTGAAACATGAGATATCAAGGCTTGGCAATAGCAGACACAGAGGCTAGACTAATGCTTCACGAAGTAACTTTGACATTGAGAGTCCTTTTAACTGTGTGTGTGTGTGTGCATGAATTGGATGCACCTGCAACCAACTGACAGTCATGAGACACTCAGCTCAGGAGTGTGTGTCGGCCATCATGGCTAAGAGCATACTGTGAACTGTAGTCCATAATAGTAGTTTGCAGCATAATGCGGAAGTGTATGTTGCCGCTCCATGAATGATGGAGATAATTGGGAGCATGTGGAATTCACAGAGTGCGTTGTGCATGCAGCAGGGGACAGATCATCACACCACCACGCCAAACTTTTGCCTAGATGAGGGCGTGGGCAGGAACTCTGGCAGAAACTCGGGAAGGAACTCCGGCATAGAGGCAGGCTTAAATCGGGACACTGGAATAGGATATGCTCTGGGACTTCGACTGGAACAGGAGGAGGCTCTGTGGCTGCAACTAGAACATGAACTTGAATTGTGGCTTGCATGCTGTCTTGAGCTGTAGTTGCAGCAGGCATAGAGATTAGAACTGACTGGAAAACCAGAACATTTGCCTTGACTGGAGTGGGCTCTGAGGCTTGAACCAGCTCTAAAACTGTGGACACTGGAATCTTAGCAGGCTTTGTTGCTATTACTGGAACAGGAACGGGCTCCGTGACTTGCTGGAACAGGAGCAGGAGCGGGCTCCGTGACTGTGACTGGGACAGAAACAGGAGCGGGCTCCATGACTGCAACTGGAACAGGAACAGGAGCAGGCTCCATGACTGCGACTAGAACAGGAACAGGAGCAGGCTCCATGACTGTGACTAGAACCGGAACAGGAGCGGGTTCCATGACTGCAACAGTCTCTGTGGCTGTGACTTGGGCAGGCTGTATGACTGTGGCTGGAATAGATTCCATTACTGGAACCAACCTTGTGCCTGGAATGGCCTCTGGGGCTATTGAGGTTGGAGCCAGCTCAGAAACTGTGGAGGCTGGAGCTGTAGCAGGATGTGAAACTGGAACAGGCAGTGAAAGTGAAAATGACTCTGTGGCTTGAACAATAAGTCTTTGTGGATTTAACAGGTACAGGTTCTGTAGCTTGAGCTGAAACACTTTTTGTGGTTTGAACAGGAACAGGCTCTGTAGCTTGAACTGGAACAATCTTTGTAGCTTGGACAGGAACAGTCTCTGTGGTCTGAACAGGAACTGTCTCTGTGGCTTTAACATGAACAGGCTCTGTGGCCTGAACTGGAACTGTTCTTGATACTTGAATTGTTACTGTGGCTGGAGCAGACTCTGGGTCTGTGACTGTGGCTGAAGCAGGCTCTGGCTCTGCGACTGGAACAAGCATTGGCTCTGCGACTGTGGCTGGAGTGGGCTCTGGCTCTGAGACTGTGGAGATTTTGACAGGAGCATGCTCAAGGACTGTGGAGATTGTCTCAGGTGTCAGCTAAGACTTGGGTTCAGGCAAAAACCTGGACTCAGGCTTGGACTTGGACTTGGTAAAAATATCGTCTTTGAAGCCAGGAATGCACCCTAGGGCGAAGCCCTAACTTTCAGCTACTGGAGGGGACTCTGGGGCAGTTGCCTCGTTCTCAGCCATTGGAGAGGGCTCTGGAGTGTTTGCCTCGTTCTCGGCCACTGGAGGGGACTCAGGAGCGGTTGGCCTTGCATCCAATTGACAGTCATGTGACACTGTGTGTGTCAGCCATCTTGACTGAGAGCATACTGGGAACTGTAGTCCATAATAGTAGTTTGCAACATTATGCGGAAGTGTGTGTTGCCATGCTGTGAATTACTGAGATTATCGGGAGCACGCTGCACGAGGCCGAATTCATAAAACGCACTGTGCGTGCAGCGAGGGACAGATCATAACACATGCCATTTCCAATGGATGTTATTGGCCTGGAATAAGATAAGAGATAAGATAAGATAAGATAAACCTTTATTAGTCCCACAAGTCAGAAAATTGCATTGCCATGGCAGAAAGTGGACAGAAACAAAGTAAAATTAAAAACAGTATAGCAGAATAAAGTATAATAAAAGTACAAAAAACATAAAAACATAAAATTGCACATACAAATGGTGCATCAGAAAAATGGCACCCAAGTGAAATTTCACATAAGAGAACTAACATGGTGTATTGGGTGTGTGCATATGTTTGTTTGTGCATGTATGGTCATCAGCAAGGTCTTTGTTGTGGAGTCTGATAGCGGTTGGAAGGAAAGACATGCGAAATCTCTCCATCCACCTCGTGGGTGCAGCAGTCTGCCACTGAAGGAACTGCTCAGTGCTGTCAGAGTCTCCTGCATGGGGTGGGTGATGTTATCCAACAGTGACGACAGCTTAGCCACCATTCTCCTGTCACTCATCGCCTCCACTGGGTCCAGAGGGCATCCGAGAACAGACCTGGCCCTCCAGATCAGCCTGTCCAGTCTCTTCCTGTCCCCAGCAGAGATGCCACTGCCCCAGCAGACCATACCGCAAAAGATGGCTGATGCCACTACAGAGTCATAAAAAGTCTTCAAGAGTGGGTTCTTCACTCCAAAAGACCTGAGCTTCTGCAGCACGTACAGCCTGCTCTGCCCTTTTTTATGGGGTGCATTTGTGTTATGAGTCGAGTCCAGTTTATTATTCAGATGAACACCAAGGTACCTGTAGCTCTCCACAGCCTCAATGTCCATGCCTTGGATATTCAGTGTTTGTAGTGGAGGTAGTTCTACTGGCAGCAGTCCACAAAGTCCCGGGTCAGATTTCTGTACTCCCTGTCATCTCCATCAGTGATGAGGCCAACTATTGCAGAGTCATCAGAGAACTTCTGCAGGAAGCAGTTTGTGGTGTTGTGAGAGAAGTCTGCAGTGTAGATGGTGAAAAGTAACGGTGCCAGAACTGTTCCCTGTGGGGCTCCAGTACTGCAGACAACCCTGTCCGACACACAGCCCGGGGTTCTCACATACTGTGGTCAGTCGGTGAGGTAGTCCAGTATCCATGTGGTGAGGTGATGGTCCATACCTGTGTGCTTCAGCTTGTCCCTCAGGATAGTGGGTAGGATGGTGTTGAAAGCACTGGAGAAATCAAAGAACATGATTCTTACAGTGCTCACAGACATTTGACATTTGACATTGAAAATGGGTGAGTTTTACCGATATACTAAATATTTAGTTACATTAAATATTCATAACAGTACCAGTTCCTATAAATAAAGGCACGAAATATTAAATTAAAAGTTTTTTTATGCCTATCTGCAGATAAAACATGCATGCTGTAATACCCTGCTAAGGAGTACTCGGCCACGCGCGCACACACACGCACAGTGGGCGCTTCATCGCTTCCGCATTTGAATGAACACCCGAACTACACGGACTACAGTTCCCATGAGCCCCTGCTCACAGCCAGTAGGCCAATCAGCGGGGAGCAGGTGACTCTCATTCATGGACTAATTTTGCATTAGCCACGCCACTGTGTTTTCCTGCCGAGCGTATATTACCCGTGTTATGATTATCCGTGTTTGACTCAGTTTTGTGTTGTTTGACTACTCTTTTGGATTGCCCCTTCTGACTCTGTTTGTTCATCGCTCGACCCCTGCTTGGTTTTGACTACTCTCTCCGCATGCCGTTTCTGTACCACTGCTCCGTGTGTATATAGTGTATTATAGTGTATATAATAAACTCAAGCTGAGTTTCACCTGCCATCTCCTGTCTACCTGCGCATGTGTTCCAACCACCCAGCAAACATTACACATACCAGGTGAATAGATCCTGTCAAGCTCCAGGAAGAGTATACTCCAATAACTTTGTGTCTTTCTATTATTATTATTATTATTATTATTGTTATATAAATGTTGTCAATTATAAATGTATTATTATATAAATGTTATTAATTTCCTGAATTGTTTGTGTAGTTGAATGAATGATGGGAGTTGGTAGGCATGGACTTGATTGCCAAGTTGTGGATGACCTTCACTAGCTTGCATTGTGAAAACGATTTACTGTTTCGGGGGAATGAAAAGGATACTCGCAGACAGGGAGTTTATTAATCAGGTTTGCATGTGCATTTGTTAAACAGTTTACTTTATTATTGTTGCTTTTTATTATAACTTTAAATATATTTTCTCCAGCTTAACAGAAGTTTGTAAATTGTTCGGGATAAAACTTAGTCTTTGTTTGCTGTACCATCCACAAACCAATGGGTTAGAGGACAGATGAGTGGCACAATACAGAGGTAAGCGTAGTAACTGTATGCATACAATATAGTGACATTTTGTACATATTTCTCTCTCACACTATCAAATTCTCTCTCATTCACTATCAACCCCTCTCACGTACACCATAAAACTCTCTCTCGTTCACTATTATTGGCAGAGGGTTTGCGTTTTCTTGCTTTTTTTGGTTGGATGAAAAATACTGCCTGGTTTTTTTTTTTGTTTGTTTTGTTTTTTTTCTTTTTTTTTCCCCATTGGCTGATTCACAGAGTGTGGTTCTGGTTTGAATGTCCTAACCTGGGTCTGTTATAGCATTGGTAAACTTAGATTATTTTAGGAAACAAGAATGCTTTTTACATTTACTTTTGTTTTCCAAGTTGGCCAAGTAGTTCAAGTGAAGGGAAATGAAGATGTATTTACATTGTCTAAAGTACTAAAGTTGCTCTCAGGCTGTGTGGGTCCTCACTTTTCCTCATAGACCTGTGACAGGCTGCTCTGATGCTAACATCACCAATCAGCCTGTCTTTGTTTGGTCTTTGAAATGCATGCACGGGGGATCTTTGAAATGCATGTGCTGGCAAACTAACTGGATAAACCAGGATTATTTCAACAAGCCCAGCTAATTACCATCAATCAGTAACCTAACATATGGTAAATTTGGGTAATCTGGGATATTTTTTGCAATTTTAATTCTACGATTTATTCCAATATCTGTCTAACACATTAAATCAACACGTAATGCCCTTCTGTAATCCCGAAGATGTTTTCTTATGATAACATTGATAATGATAAGCTTGACAATATCAGGCAAAAAATACAAACTATGAATTTAAATCCATACAATCTGGTGAGCGACTCGGTAGACAACAAT
>JAQQZR010000960.1:0-12447 GCA_030068235.1 Notoglanidium macrostoma | reverse complement strand
CACACACACACACACAAACACACACACACACACACACACACACACACACACACACACACACACACACACACACACAGTCAGACTAGAATATTTTGAAAATCAGTGTAATGTCTGACCAAGATAATATTCTTATAACAATCCAATCAAACAAGAAAATTGATTCAGTCTGATATAATTATCACTGCTCGATTCAATTCTACCACACTTGCCCAAACATGATGGTGTGCATGAATTATTTCTGATTAAATAGACCTCTAAGCAAATACAACAGACACAAGTAAAGATGACACATCAGCAATAAATGAATGATCTGTGTCACACCATTGTATGAATCATTCATTCAGTGCATTCAGTTTAACTTCATTTCCATGAGTACGTGTGAACATTCAGTATGAAGACGTATTCACGGACGTGCGTCATCCACGAATTCAGCTGTGCTGCAGTGAGAGAATCTGACAAACAAATAGACAATAATATCTGATTATACACAAAGAAATGATTTATATTTAGCTGATTCAAGTAACAAACAGTTCTTAGAGCGGGGACAGAGTTGTTATCTTGAACAAGATGCATGTGATTTACTAGTCAAGTAAACTGATATAAAAGAAATGTACTGAGGAAATGAGATGGGGGAATGAGACTGACGAATGCTGTATTTTTCTTAGAGACTCTCACAAAGCCTTGAGCTTGGAACGCTGGGTCTTGAGACTGCGCCGGCATTGATTTACATTAGACACTTGTGTCTATTAAGTTAATGTGTCTCGCCGTAGCTCACTTCGGTTTGCACTAATACACAGTTAGGTCTGTGGATCATGTTCTCTGTGCTGAAGGGCTTAACATAACATAGTCGAGATGTTAACCTTTAGTGTGTGTGATGGAATGATTTCTGCTGAATAGCCCTTAAAATTTTATTACATGTCAAATATTGTTGGAAGGTTATTGACTAGGGCTGTGATTATATAAATAACAAGTATATTCGCTCTCTCTTAAAGCATCTGCCTTATTTTTAACCCTATTTCTTACACTTGCCAGGGCCTAGCCACTTGCTAGTTTTCACATGGCAGCTACAAATTATGGATAGTAATGGATCACACATCCTTCTTTGCAGGGGAATGCTTTAGCTACTCAAGCATCTGCCCCTTTCTGCTTCGATAACCACGGTGCCCTTTTGGTAAGGAGTTTTTGTGGTAAAAACCTGCCATCCAAGGGCAAAGTAGCTTGTAGCATTTTTCTTTTGCCTTTTCAGTTTGCTCACACTGCTCAGTATTTAAAAAAGGGGAAATTACACACACAACCCCTTGCTAGTGCATACTTGTGAATTAGAAGAAGCAACAGTGAGTATAAAATTGAAATCAGATCCATTATAATATCTGGAGTTTTTAAGTTTCATGGTTTGTAAGCATCTATATAGAATGAAAATCTTACACACTCGCACATAGACTTGTAAATAACTAGTACGAAAAAACACTGAACACAGACAAAAGATGCAAAATTATAAATGTACTCAACACTATAAATACAAATAATAAGAAACTGTAAACATTGTAAACACAACGAGTTAGCTATATACACACTTCTTACAGAGGAAGCTACTCCATGATGTCGAGAGATGTTTGATGTTTTTCAAAACACTCGGGTTGTCTATCGCTTGTTATCTTGCTGTCATGTTAAATTTAGGCCTATAGTTTTACAATTCATCAGGAAATCATCCAGTAATATTGTAGCCAGACAGCAGTACATTAGGTCTGATTCTAAATGTCACATTTTAGGCTCGTTCTCTGAATACTATGAGAGCATGTTAAACAGTGTGTTAAAGGGTATTAGTATTTCATGTGTTTGTATTTTTCATTACTAAATTGCATGTTATCAAATGCAAAATGTATTATTATTATTATTATTACTATTATTATAGCCTTCTACATTCCCAGTTGTACCTAACTTCTGTGCATAGTAGTGTTTTCTATTCCCATTTTACATCCTCTTTGAATAATAGTTTGACCAGTAGCTTGAAAGTTGAATTACACACACCATGACACATACATCATTTTATATAAGCCTTTGAAAAATATTGGAAAGTTGGAAGGTGTATGATCAATGATAGTTCTGTATTAAAATGATTCATGAAGACTTATGGATACAAAGCAAAACAAACTAGCAGTACAGGTCAAGATGCAGCACAAAATGTCAAATCTAGAACATGAGAACATTTTATGGGGCAAACTCCGAGCCAAAACCAACCTTTTTCCATGAGTGACTGTCTCATAGCTTCATCTGAAAATGAACAGTGGGTTTAAAGCAAGTCCTGTTCTAAATGTAATGGCAGTGAGCCCTCCACATGGACCTATAAATTATATTTATTCTGCCAAGTAATGTTCACAGCATCACTTTGCCACTACTAGAGCTATAGTCTTCACTGTCAGGTCAACGGAACAGAGACGAGCGTAACAGAGGCAAGTCCGAAGCTGGAGGTTTGGGAGAAAAGGGTGGAAGGGTGAAATGTACAGAAATAGCTACCCCTCAAAGCTTAAGCTGTCTCAGTTTGAGGTCAGCTGGTCACGTACACGTTTTTATTAAACACGTTGTTGTTTCCCAGGTGCCGACTTCCGAGCTGGAAGAGTTGCCAGCGGTGCATTTGTCTGTGGCGGGCCATGGTGAAACCACAAACATGCCATGATGAGGAGCGCTGACTGGAGAATAAGACAGACTTGAAGTCAATAGTAGGGACTTTCTTTTATTTTACTGCATGCTGCCATATCATGGCCGACCCTGCGCTCTGACAACAGCTTAAGGTGAAGAAAAGAATTTCACTGTGCTGTGGTATATATGTGACAAATAAAGATGTCTTCTAAATCTGTTTTCATCAAAGGGTTCTGTTATGTCTTAGTGGCATAACAGGACCCTTCTGAAGCACAGTTTGTAACCTGTTTTGTTTTAATGTGTCTTTCCTCCATTTTTCCTGGCTTAAAGCTTAGTGTAAGCAGAGTCTAACAACCCCAGGGGCCTATAGCTTTTATTACTTTTGTTAATGTGGTGGAAATTACAATCTAACATTATTAAAGTTATTGTATTTTTTATTGATTTCTTACAGTTAATAGAGAAACCTCTGGTCTAAAAGGCACTATATAAAGGTTAGAGAGATTTAATGAACGTGTTTTCCCTGTGTTGTAGTGATTAAATACGTTTTCTGTCAGTTGTCTTTATACTGTGTGTTGGTGTTAATGTGATGTTTCTGCAATTTATTTGATCTCTTTAACTTCTTGTACCATTTTTATGAATGACTGCATTCTGTCTGCATTACCAGCTGGGATTTAAAGGTCATTGAAAGGAGCACATCTTACCCTTTTTTTTTTAAATGTATTATTATAATATATATTTTTTTTATTGTCAACTTGGCTGAGTATTGTGGAAATAAAGACTGTAGTTAAACCTGTCACACTGCATTACTGTCCTGGACATAACCAAATAGACTGTTTCTCCTCCAAATGTACTGTTTAATTAAATTTTTAAATAAAAAAAAACATTACTTGTCTATCTATTTATTAAAATGACATTTGCTTCATTTGATTATCTTCACTGCATTCATTTGTCCTGGAGACTAATTTTAACCATAAGCTTTTATTAAAATGTCTAACATGATGGAAAAATATGTATTCAGGTAAATACGTCCAAATTGCTGACTAGTAGTTGTAGGGCAATTTCAGGTGAAGCTGCATATCAATGCTCGTAATGATAATGACTTGTTTGAGAACAGATAATGTTTGAATGAATTATAAATGATGAATTGCAAATAAACAACAACAACAACAAATTATGCGCAGTTAATAGCAATCTACATACAAAAACATTAGGGTTTGAACCATATACTGTATTGTTTAAAAGTTTGTGTATGGGACACATTAAAAACATAAAACTTTCAAGAATTTCCTTATTTTCCCATTACCTCATATTTCTGGTCCAGAGGAAGTCTGGAAAGCAGTGCTGGAAATTATAGATTGGGATGTATTGCAGCAGGATACAGGTGGCTCAGGGGTTAAGGCATGGAGTTATCGATCATGAGGTCAGGGGTTTAAGCCCCAACACTGCCAAGCTGTCACTGTTGGACCCTTGAGCAAGGCCCTTAACCGTCTCTGCTCCAGAAGTGCCCCATCATGGCTGACCCCGCGCTCTGACCCCAACGTCCTAACAGGCTAGGATATAAAAAAATTTATTTCAACGTGCTGTAATGTATGTCTGACAAATAAAGGTGACTTCCCAGACAGGTCTATATTCTTTTGCTCATTAGAGGCCTCTAGTGGGCACTTAAAGAACTGAGATTTAACCGTTTCATGTTTTTCAACTGTCATTTCCTTCTGAAATTCAACTTGTTGCTATGAGACTTTGAATTTGTGATCATAAAATATGTGATTTTGATTTTAATGTGATTTTGAATTATGTCCATCATTTTGGTGTCTGAGTTTTTGCTGCACATAAAAAATGCATTTTAGAGAAATTTCCCCTACTACCCTGCTCTGAAATTGTTAAAGTGAACAAATGTGAAATAATAGAAAACCAAAGCAAGATCAATTTTTAACAATAAAGCAAAACTCAATCAGAACATGGAGTCAAATATGAAATAATAATGCTGTACCGCCCCCTAGTGTTGACCATACAGTAACACCAGCGCGGTCTTTCCCTGCAGCACCTCTCATAAGCGATAGAGGGAGCTAAAACTTTACAGCTCACACATGCCATGCCTTTGTCTTCTTATGTTCATTTTTTTAATTTTATCTATTTACTTTTTTAATTTAATCACTGACAGCACGCTTAAGACTCTGAGAGCTTTCTTTCTTCTGACTAAAATCAGTAGGACAATAATAATGCACACCTCACAAAGAACTGCACTAATCAAACCAATAACATCAACCATAAGAATTAAGAGGCCACAATAAACACAGAACAACTTTAATTAAATGTATATGGTGTTAAGCAAATATGCAAATGCCATGAACCTCATGTAGCAATTACATCAAAAATATAAATAAATAAATAAATAAATAAATAAATAAATAAATAAATAATGAATCCTGCAAGCCAGACATCTTGGACTGTCGTGGAAAATTCTTCCCGTCTCACAAGTAGGATTGAGGATAAACAAGGAAAAGAAAACTTATTAGAATCAACATTACTTTTAAAATCAACACTAAACGTAAGAAATAAAAGAGGTCAACGTTCAGCGTGAAAGCCATAAAGATGAGCCCAGTGCACTATCTTAAAAACTCCAAGGCGGGACATTTTGGCCTGCTTTAATTGGTGCAGTTTGTGTCATCTCTCTCACTGCCACTAGATGTCCTCGTAATTCTTTAACTCACCCATTAACCCCAAGGCCACTGAGGTCAAACTGACCATAAGCTGTGACTCACCTCTCGCTCTCTCGCTATAGATGGCACAAATATTTTATCTGTTAACTGCGTGTTGTCTCTGTTTGATCAAAGTTTTACTTCTCATCCTGACCAATTCTCTGCATAGCCTGGTAAAAACTAGACCTATTAGACAGACCTACTGGAGCTCGGGATTAAGGCCATTTGATAACCGTGAACTTGTTTTTATGTCATGCTGCGTTAAAGCCTAAATCAGGGCTCAAGACTAACATTATGAAATGGATTATATACATTACAATCATCGGCAACATGAAAACATAAAAATGAATTTTCTGATTATATTCCACAGGACACACCTTCACATAGAAAGGTTTTCTTCAATTCTTACTGTTTTCTTCAGTTGCGTAATAAAAAATGAAGGATAGTACGTATGCAACCATTGTTCCATTAGTAGTAACTAATTATAAAAGTATACTTTGATTCAGAAAGAAATATACACATGGGAACCTTTCCATTTGTGTTAAAAGCAAAAAAAAAGCCTCTATCAAAATGTTTTTAAGACAATGAAAAAATATTCAGTCCGGTCTAACTTAAAATTATACCAGTTTTCAAGAAGCCAAGCAGGGAACAGGATCTCGGAATACCTGGGTGAAGCCTCATCGAAACTTGATAAGGAATACTATTAAAATTGAACATGATTTTGATTTATTTAACACTTTTCTTGGTCATTGAATAATTCTGTATGTGTTATTTCAGATTAATGTGAAATTCATTTTAAAATAGTAGAGAAAAATATCTATGAGCAGGTGTATTCAAACCTTTGTCTGCGAGTTCTTTCTCGATCTGCTTTATTTTGGTTCGAGTTGCACTGGATCCAGAGCCTTTTTTTTTTTTTTTTTTTTTTTTTTTTTTTTTAAATTAAAAGAAAAAATAAAACTGTTGTTGGTGGTGGATTCAGACTTTTCGACCTTTCTGTATGTATAGCGCGAATGTCATGACTCAGAAGGTTCAGTGCAGAATAGATAAGCTTGTCTGTATAGAATATTCACTGTGACATTTAAACAGCCACTCTTATCTAAAGCGACTTCCACGTACACAAACATCTGCATCTGCAAGAATTCGTGACCTGAAAGACAAGAGACAAATGCTAGCTTGTACACATGCTCAAGTGGTCTAGATGGTTTTAACTTTAGAGCATAAATAATAATGCAAGTAACTAAAAACTAGAAATGAAGAAAGAAAAAAAGAGAAAATGTGAACGTTTTCCTAGAAGGTGTTTTGAAGTGGAAGAGCGGCAGACTTTTAGAAAGGAGGTCGTGGAGGTGAAATGTCTGAGTGGAGGTGAAGGCTCATCCCAGCACTCAGAAGTGAGGACACTGATGCAGGGAGTCTTCATCCAGGAAGAGATGTCTGAAAGGCAGTCTGATATCTTCTGAGAGACCTGGGAGGTGGATGGAGGAAAAGAGAAGTAAAATGGTGTGTCATCAGCGCAGCCATAAAAGACGTCATGAGACCTGTGGTTTCTTTTAAAAGGAGAACAAGAATGGACTGGAAATGCTTTGCTGTGTTCTGAAACCTGATTTCTGTCTCTGCCACCTGAAACAGAGGAACAGCAGGAGCAGACAAAAGGTAAATCTATGTATGTATATTATTAAATAAAATAACATGACTCCAATTTACACTGTTAATGAAAATGATTCAAAAACATGAATTAGTCAAAATGTTGGAAAAGCACACTCATTAGAGCACTAGCACGATTTAAATAAAGCTCTTCTTCTGTAGAATTTGCTTTTTCACTTAAACACGGCTTTAGTTATTTATTTATAAACATTTACCACATGAAGCAGTTATTCTGCTGCTATTAAATATGCAAAGAGTAACTTTGTCTGAGGTTTAGTTGAAACTTGTCTATCAATAAATACTCAAATATACCTGGATATTGACTTAATTTTCTAGAAGAAATGAATCAGTAACCAGGTTTCCATTGCAGTTTTGTGCAAAATAGAAGCAATATTAAGAAACAGACAAAACCCAATCGTGAATGGTTTGTAGTTGTTTCCATTAACCTTAATCTGAAATTGCAAACTAAAAAATAGCTCGATGGAAATACATGAATTTAGAAAAAACTCTCAAATGTCCCATAAAAGTTTTTACACTCACATGCGGTGGATTTTCAGACGATTCAATACTGCAATATTTTTGCAAAATTGAAATGGAAACATCTTTTTTTTCTGCATGTCACGTTAACACAGACCATTCGCAATCGTGTTTTGTTGACTCTTCTTTTATTTTGTGCAAAACTGCAGTAGAAACCTTGTATTGTGTTTCCACCGAGTGATGTTTTGTGATTAAAGCTTTAATAGCTCTTACAGAGCGCTCTTTATTCAGAAAGGAGGCGCGTCCATTTGCGCTTCATAGCATGTCATGTGACTTAACAAAATGTGTTTCCATTTCAATTTTTGCAAAATATAGTTTTATGGAATTGTTTGAAAAACCACGTTGTGCAAGCATAAAAACAATTGAATCATATTTGAGTTTTTTATTTGAGTTCATGTTTACTCGCATTAGTTGTTTTTTAGTTCACAATTTCAAGCTGCGCATGACCATCACAAGCCACAAGTGCATGAGAGAAGAGATTTCTCATTAGATGCTACACAAGAACACAGGAGTTAGACTGAAATCGCTCTACGACTCTCCCCTGGAACACAGGCCTTGCTTCCCTTTCCCTTTTTTATCCATGACGTTTCTGTGTTGGACCCATGCAGAGAGATCAAACTAGTCTCATCCTGGGGGAAGAGCACAGATCACCCTGCTCACTTCCTGCAGCTGAGGCCACATACAGTATAACAAAGTTATGTTCGCTAATTGCTATTTCCTGAATGTATGTGTTACTGTTGAAATCGCCACGATGTTCGGTATGAAATGTTTGACACATAATAGGAACATAATATCAAAATATACAGCTACGACATGAATATCAATAACTGGTAAGATTTAGTTCACTGATGTGGGCATTTTTTAATCTCTGGCTTACATTCCAAACCCCTTAAAGACCAGGGAATCCTGTAGTGAGGCTGTGAGGTGATGAAACTGAACCTCTTCAAGCTATGTGGTTGTATCGATCCTGTAAGTATGATGAGAACAAGGTCAGAGCGTAGCTTCCAATCTCCAACTCAGCAAGAGTGGAAATGATGATCTCGTGATTCACAGTGACAGAGGCAGCAGACAGGTCAAGGAGGATGAGGACAGGCATGGCTATTAGACTCAAACAATGTAGTAGGCATCAGAGTGTCTCAGTGAGTTTCACACATCACAAAAACTCCCATTAAAGCAATACCTACTATCAAGTGACAGCTGCACTTTATTCTGGCAGTTTAACTGACAAGGAGCTAATGGTTCCTGATGTAAGAACAGTGATAGTCAGGAGCAGTTATAGCTACTATAATCAGGTCAAGTTAGGTGAAGGTTTATTGCTAGGCCAACCATAAAATATTAAACCTTCAGGATAATACAGGGACTAGTCCCGTTACAAGTCACTTCAAATCAACTGAAGATGTAGATGGATAAAGACTATTTAAAGGATTCAACCAGCTCTCTTACCCTCTTACACTCTTAGAGCGGGCGGTGGCCGTCAGGTTCCTGTAGCGTACTTCCGAGTATTTACATTCACACTCTCTTGCCTTTTCTGTGCTAAATATTAAGTATGATCCTCCATTTTTCAAAATTTGGTTCTCAAACTTGTTCTCCAGCTCGAGCAAACCCCGATTCCTCTTCTTTCCTCTTCCTCGTCTTCCTTCCTTCTTCTTTGTCGTCCTTCCGGTGCTTCCTTCCGGATTCACGCTGCTGTTGTAAACACGTGAAGCGTGGAAGGCGCTCTCCAGAGGTCTGTCCGTTCTGGGCTACTGTAGCGGCGCAACATGGCGGCTCCGTAGAGGTGGACCCGCTCCCTGTGTAGATATAAAGGGCTCGTTCTAAACTTACAAAAACACAACGATTCAGAGTTACAGGTAATTAATACACTAATGAGGACATGCTTAGGAATTATAGACGTATATTATATATCCTGCATTTCTGCTAATAGATTCCTTCAAAATCCTACATGGTGGCGCTTTAAAATTAGAGGAACAGTTATTTAAATATTCCGTTTACATGTCGTTCATAAAACATCTAGTAAAAAGTCAGACAGGACAGATTTTAAGATTCAAATTCTTTTACTTGGTTTTAAAAATGTTTAGCAGTTGAAAACTTATTTGAAATTTTACATTTCATTCAAAGTACTTCTAATGTTTTGCTATTTATAGTTTACCTTTATATAATTATTTTCAAATGATTAAAATGATATTTGTATTTATTTTCTTTTTTTTATTTATTTTTTTTCATTTTATTGCACTTTATGCCACCTCATGCTTATTGACTTTTTTTATTTTATTTGTGGATTTGTTTTATTCTCTGCTTTCAATTATATATCCATTATTTCATCTTTTTTAAGTACTTTATAATTATCGTCTTCAGTGACTGCTCTCTCCTGTTCCGGGTGCTGTGGATCTGGAACCTCTCCTGATGGGACTCAGAGCCAGGCAGGAGAATTCACCCTGATTAGGATGCCAGTCCATCACAGGTCACCATTCACACATAATCACACACTGAGTCTCAGGGGCAATTTTAGCATAGCCAATCTGCATACCAGCATTTTTGGACAGTGGGAGGAAACCGGAGAACCCGGGGGAAACGCACTCGAGCACAGGTAGAGCATGCAAAACTCCACTCAGGCAGTAATCGGAGCTCAGGATTGAACCCTGGAGAGTTGAGCCGCCGATGCTACCTGCTGTTCCAGAAAAAGGGGAAAGATAGTTTTAATTACCCCTTCAATATTTGTGTATGTGTGTGTCAGGTTAAAGTCCAGACATTCCTATGCTGAACTTTAGTGGTGGAAACAGCTTTGATGTGTCCAGTAGTGTTCAGGCAGAGTTCCTGAACACTCAGGGATGCATCAACGTCGTATCATTTTCAGAGAAATTCAGTTAAGCTAATGACTGGAAAACAGAGGAATCACTGAAAATCACTGGGGATGGTTATGAGAGGTGAAATAGCTTGAGTTTCACAGAAGTCTGGGAAACAAAGCCAGGATCTGATTATCAGTGTGTATGTGACACACCATTCCCTGTAGAAATTCAATTTAATCTGACCGGCGCCACTGGAATCAGGATGTAGGGTTGATACGATTTTTTTGTCCTTTGTAATGGACACACTTGTAATATGACAAGCTAAATAAGATCACTGTGATTTAAAATAAACGAAACATACACGGAATCTATTCTCAGCCCACTGTGTTTATTAGCTGTCCTTGTGCTAATAAAAAGTTTGAACTTAACCCTTTATCTCCGGTCTTGTATATTCACTAGCAAATGAAATGGCTGATTTCAGATGGAGCCCATTTTTAATTCCCTTACATGCTTCGGTCAGCTGACCATAAGTGTGTCTTATCTTTCTGAAGCCAACTTTGTAACCGCATCTTTCAAAGCTTACTTTCTGATCAGGAAAATTTTAAATGCTAATGCTAATCTCAATAAGGATTTACCCACAACTGGTGGCGCCTGCTACTGCTCCTAATTTGGAAATTGTTTATGGACAAAGAAAGTAAGGCATCTTGGAGAGCTAAACATATACCATGTTTATAAATTTTCACTAAAATTACACAAATTTACATTAACAAACAATTATTTCCCAGTCCTGATTCACCGTTCTTGTCCTTGTTTGCAATGTAATATTAGCCCATACCTTAATAAGGGTTTTTTTCCCTTTCTGAACAGAAGACCTAGGTCTAACAGTAACCTTTTGCATGCTATAACACAGTAACACAGTCTATATACAGAAAATAAAAAGTTAAACCTGTAGAAGTACAACATTACAAGAAGTACTCTTAAATACGATTGTGTTAGAAATCAACGCATTTTGGTGCACTGATGATTTCAGCAAATATTGTTTTAAATCTCAGCAAATATCTGCTTGGAAAATTACACAGAAATAGCACTAACTGTCTTGTCCTTATCTAGACATGCAGATGTGTTAAAAAAAACAACACAAATTGTGTTCTTTTTATACATCTGTTCTTAGAACGTTTGTAGGTAACTGACGCTATAAGTCAGCTGTATAAATAAGTCTGTATTAAATTTATTTAATTCATTTTGACTTCTTACAATCTACAAACACAAAAACAGTTAAGCAAATCACAGACTTGTAAATGTCCTCCTCTGGTGGAGAGATATTATGGTCCGCCATACGTGTCTAAACTGTCATAGGACTCTGATAAAGAGAATTATGGGATTGCCTACACTGAGAAAGATGTACAGAACTACATGTGATTTTCATAATCCAATGTATATGAAAGAGAATTATCCTGCTGGAATAATAGTGTTTGAGGTGTACTGATAATGGCAGACGTTAGCTGAAGCTAGCAAAGTTTTGAACTCCAAATACATTCAGTGTTCTCTTGTTGTGTCCAACTGTTATGGCTATATTGGAAGTGCCAAATGCCAGCTGTAAATAAATAAAAAAACATGTTTCATTTCATTTCCTTTATGCTCACACAATAATGACTCACATCCTTCTGTATTAACATTGCGTATAACAGAAACTGTGTGTACATATCTACATGTTCACATCAACTGGAACAATGAAGTTGAGTACTGCAAAAAAAAGAATCACCATTTGAATGTGCATGTATGTGTAGAGAGCATATGATGATGATAAATCTTAGTGTGCGTTACGCACTACATACTTCAGTAACCAAACAGATACTCACGTTTACTTTAGTCATTGGAAGAGCGCTGGCTGGCTGGGCCTGCAGTCGGTGTAGCAGGAGCCTCCTCACAGATATTTTTGGGAGGATGTTGGTGGAAGAAGGTTTGGGAGAGTTTTCATTCATCATAAATGAACTCATGTTTAATTACATATCCACTCTGACCTGTCTGTTTTCAAGCACACCTTTCAACCATTTATGTCAAATTGACCTGACGCTCGCATTCACACCTATGGGCAATTTAGAGTAGCCAGTTGACCTAATTTGCATGTCTTTGGACTGTGGGAGGAA
>JAQQZR010000959.1:0-12449 GCA_030068235.1 Notoglanidium macrostoma | reverse complement strand
TATTATTATTATTATTATTATTATTATTATTATTATTATTATTATTATTATTATTATTATTATTATTATTATTGTTGCTACTGTTGTTGTATTGTGCATTTGATGCAATACTGAACATTTTTAACACATTCAAAACAATGGAAATTCCAATTTGATCCAATATCAACAGGTTTGCGTTTTTTAAAAGTAATGGCACCAGCTACACTACTCACATCGCAATATGTAAGTAAACCTAATATTTCACTTTAAAATAAAATGTATGTTTACCTCATATTCCACAACTTAAGTAAAATACTGTATATTATTATTATTATTATTATTATTATTATTATTATTATTATTATTATTATTATTATTATAATTATTATGTACAAACTTGTGAGAACCTTTGCAGAAATTTGGTCTATCCTGCTTTTATGTTAGATAAAAGACTACATAAGTATGAAATGAAATGAAAACTCTCTCTCTCTCTCTCTCTCTCTTATATATATATAATATATATAAGTACATATATATATATAAGTATGTATGTATGTATGTATATATACACACACACACACATTTGAGTGTACACATTGATACACAAAGAGGTCATGTGTATGCAGCCAGTATTATTTCCTGTTACAAGTTCTGTGAATTAATATCATTAATTGCAGTATTAATTATAATTACAATCATTTGCACTATTATGGTTCTATTTGCTGACAATGTAGATTAGCTCATTTACCATAAAATTTATATATAGTTTTCCAGTGTCACATTTATTATCATGTGTAAAAGCACTTTAGGTATTTAGTTAATAATAGGTGAGATAATTTATTAAAAGTTAGGCAATAAAAACTGTTTTAACTTATCTTACAAAAGGGTCTGCTATTTGACTAACTACCTCTGATCACCACTTTAATTTATGCAAAATTATCTGAAATGAGCCCATCCTCTATTAACCACTGGCTAAATGAATAACCTGTATACAACACTATGGTCTGCTTAAAATGAATTTTGAATGATGATGCAGTAATCTGTTTTCAAATCATGTTTGAAGTTACACAATATAGATGTTTTATAATAATAATAATAATAATAATAATAATAATATCATTATTAATATCATTATGTCACATCAGCACTGGAGCCCCCAATGGACTCCACTACCCACAATCCACCACAGCATACTAATATGGCGGTCGAGAACTACAAACCCCAGCATCATAACCGTTCCCAATCTCCGGAGTAGTAACAGGCCACAGGTCTCTCAACTAGTCAAGTTCTTAAACCCTTCATTCAAACACTCAGGTTACGAATTGTCACTCAGTGTGTTTATACCTGACGTTCCCAAGCCTTTTCACACCGTATTGATTTTCCTGTAGTCCTTATTGGATTTGCCCTGTGTCTCTGCTGTCTACCGATCGTTCTACCTTTGCCTGTCCCCGACTTTGATACTGTTTCACCCCTTTGGATTCTTGCTCTCTTACTGTCTCTCTCCTCTACGCATCTCCGCACTTGCATCCTCCTCAGCCCGGGTGCATATAGTTTACACTATTGTGACATAATACTTAGCCTCTAATGGATGCAGCGGAGGAAACAACTTATCTTGCGGCACTCGCCAGCCTGGGGCGGCTTATGGGAGAACAACAGCAGTGTTTAGCTGCAGTGGAAACTCTCATGGCCCAACTCGCTGGCGCCCTCAATCAGGCACCCTCAACTACCTCTGTCCCAAGTGCTCCGATGCCCGTGAGAGCATTAATTGCATGACCGGAGAAATTCAATGGCGAGGCAGAACAGTGCCAAGGATTTCTCCAACAATGTTCCCTCTTCCTGGCAGCCCAAGTATTTCCGATCATTCCAAAATCGCAGTGTTCATCAACCTACAAACCGGCAAGGCTCTTTGCTGGGCTACCATGCTCTGGAACCAGGGAGGAGAGGACTTAGCCTCTTAAGAGCATTTTATCAGTATGTTCAAGCGCGTGTTTGATCACCCTCCAGAAGGTAAGGAGTTCGGTGAGAGACTCCTGAACCTCAAACAGGGGAGACGTAGAGCCACAGACTATGCCCTAGAATTTCGGACACTGGTGGCCGGGAGTGGCTGGAATGACCCAGCTTTCAGAGCCGCATTTCGTCGCGGGCTGAATCCCAACCTGCTCACCGAGCTAGCTTGCCATGATGATCAAGCATCCCTAGACTTACTCATTGACTTGGCCATTCGATTAGACAATATGATCCAGAACCGCAACCAGTACCTCAGATTAAGCGAAGGAGGGAATATTGCGGAAACTCCGGAACCCATGCAAATCGGAAGAACTAAACTGTCTCTCAGAAAGAGAAAGACGGTGATGAGACAAGCTATGTTTTTACTGCGTGGATCCCTCTCATAACATCGCCAGCTGCAATGCACGCCATCACAATAACCCAAGCCCGGACAATGAAACCTCGCGTGGTAACTCAGCACTCTCATACAAAACATTGGTGAGTTCCAGATTATTCTCATCATGTCCACCTTTTACAATAAGAGTACGGATAAAGCACTCAGGCTTGATTTTTTTACTTTCAGCACTAATCAATTCCGGAGCAGACTCCAACTTCATAGACCGTGATACCGTCAACTGACTAAACATTCCTCTATGCCCTATTCAACCCTCCATACGCATCCATGCCATTGATAACAATCCCATTGGGACCTGTATCATCAGCCACTGTACGGAGGAAATCCAACTTCAAGTTAGCGGACTGCATCATGAAAATATCTCCCTACTGGTCACTAACACACCTAAGCACCCTCTCATTTTAGGATTACCTTGGATGCGCCAACACAATGGAATGATTTCATTGCAAGACAAGGAAATAACCAAATGGTCAGACTTCTGTTTAGAACATTGTCTACAATACCCTAAAATCTTTATTGCTGCTACTTCTGTGGAAAGTCCAGAGCCCGAAAACCTGGTCCAAAACCCTAAGATATATCACGACATTTCAGAAGTATTCAGCAAAGCCAAAGCTAGTGTCTTACCTCCACATCTCCATTAACCTGTTGCCTGGTACCACTCCTAATAGATCGCGACCATGCATCGACTACAGAGGCTTAAACCTCTGCTGGTAAACTTTTGCCCTTACCCACACCTCAGCACCCCTGGTCACACCTTTCACTTGACTTTCTCATGGACCTCCCAGAATCTATGGGTAATACGTCCATCCTGGTGATTTTGGACAGATTCTCTCGTTTCCTGCACTTGATTCCCTTACCTAAATTCCCTACAGCCTTTGAAACGGCCAAATTGATCTTTAATCAGGTTTTTCAGATACTTCGGTCTTCCTGAAGACATTGTAAGTGACAGGGGAGTCCAATTTACCTCCAGAATATGGAGAAGCTTTATCGAAAAGCTGGGGGCCTCAGTAAGTCTCACCTCAGGATACCAGCCGGAAGCCAATGGGCAGGTGGAAAGAGTCAATCAGGAGATTGGCCATTTTTTGAGAACATACTGCTCAGAGAACCAGAACGATTGGGCACGCTTCCTACCCTGGGCGGAGTATGCCCAAAACTCCATCTGTCACTCTGCTACTAACCTCACACCCTTTCAATGTGTCCTAGGATTTCAACCCTCCCTCTTTCCATGGGATGCCAGAACCTCCAACTCACCAGCTGTGGATGACTGGTTCGCCAGAAGTGAACAAATTTGGGGACAGGTTCATCAAAGCCTGGACAGAATTGCAGGGAGCAACAAGCTGAAGGCCGACAGACGTCAAGGGAAAACTCCACATTTCAAGCCTGGGGACAAGGTGTGGTTGTGTACCAGAAACATACAAGGATCAACAGGATGTCGAAAACTGAATAACAGGTACATCGGGCCATGCAAAATCCTACAACAAATTAATGAAGTAACTTACAGACTTGCCCTACCCAGACAAAGCCGGCTAGCCCCGTCATTTCATGTGTCACAGCTCAAACCTATCCTCCCTGGACCTCTAACAGATAAGACCCCACCTATCACGGACCTCGAACCACTAGACATCGATGGCCAAAATGGTTACCAAGTCAGTAATATCCTAGATCCCCAGCTCACTGAGGAATTTCATATCAGGAATCCAGGTAAACCAGGCCCTTGAACGAGAGGCCATCCTAGAAAGGAATCAGCTCCCAGAGGGAGCTGCTTGAGGGGGGCTCTGTCACATCAGCACTGGAGCCCTCAATGGACTCTACTACCCACAATCCACCACAGCATACTAATATGGCGGTCGAAAACTACAAACCCCAGCATCATAACTGTTCCCAATCCCCCGAGAGTACTAACAGGCCACAGGTGTCTCTCATCTACTCAAGTTCTTAAACCCTTCATTCAAGCACTCACTTTGCGAAGTATCGCTCAGTGTGTTTATACCTGAAGTTGCCAAGCCTTTTCACACTGTATTGATTTTCCTGTTGTCAACCTAGTTCCGTTCTGGTTTTCGCTTATTGGATTTGCCCTGTGTCTCTGCTGTCTACTGATCGTTCTACCTCTGCCTGTCTCCGACTTTGATACTTTTTCACCCCTTTGGATTCTTGCCCTCTTACTGTCTCTCTCCTCTACGCATCTCCGCACCTGCTTCCTCCTCAGCCTGGGTGCGTACGCTTTACACTATTGTGACAAAGTAAAATAATAATAATAATAATATGATAATTGTTGTTGTTGTTGTTGTTGATATGACCCAGTCTAGGTTAGGCCGCTCAGCATAATTAAAAAGCAAGGGGTTATGTGTAACATGGAGATATAGTGTAAATGGTGCTCTACGGGTTATCCAGGGATGAGATACACACACAGGAATTTACTCAGTGATATATTGGGGTAACAGACAGTATATACATTAAGTGCATTGCTCTACACACAAAAGCTGGGATATGGTCAGGGTGGATCAAGGCCAAAATAATTAACAAGAACCACTGATTTTACAAACTAACTTACCTGAAAAAAGCATAACAAAGACAATTATCTTACTTAAGTACCTTACCAAAATTAGATCAAAACCCACACCAAAGAGAAATGGCAGTATAAAAGTATAGTAGTATATGTATTTACAACACAGCTAACAATACCAAAGGGTAGCGATGTTACAGAGAACCTAAAGCTCCAGAGCTTGCTTTGAAAACTATGAAACTGTCCCTCAAAAAGCAATGATTGCACATTTACCAAAATGCCAAAGTCACATGATCAAGTGACGATCAACGTTTCGTTCTGTACACACCCACATAACTGTACCATTAGCAGTTCAGAAGCAGTTAAAACTGAACTGTCAAAACCACTATGTGGCATTTCCATGTGCATAATATTGTGTGCTTTAGTTTTATGAAAGTTTTACTGATACAAATGGAACATACTAGGAAGAGGAATTCCCACATTTGCTAACTTTTTGCAGACTGCTGAACTGTACTGAGCATCACACACACACACACACAAAAAAAAATGTTTATCCCAGTCTTTACCAATTATGTATTTTTTCAAAGGCAGGGGATTAGTCAGTCACACAAGCAAAACATGTTTTACATAGGTTAACATACACAGTTAATAATTAACATTACTCACTTTGTAGAGAAATCAGTCATATATATATATATATATATATATATATATATATATATATAATGTGAACAGTAACAAAGATGTATGTGTTGGCTATTTCTTTTTTTTTTATGATTAGGAGCCGCAAATATGAGTTGTGTTAACCAAGCAAGTAATGAAACATCCTGAGCGAGCATGAGTCCTGGATCCTGGGCGTGCACGAGTTTAGATTCAAAGTTTCATTGGTTCAGGAAGCTTCATTGCCCTTTTCTACCAAAGGGACAGATAAAACTTGTAGTCAGGAACAGGATAAGCACATTTCAAAAACCAGATGCAGCACACACATCAAAAACAAATCCTACATCAGATCAGAATACACTTATGTCATTCAGGACAAAGGTTTGACAAATAAGAAAACATCTTAAAAAGAAAAGAACATAAAATGTCTTAAAAAGAAAAGAGCAAAAGTTTGATCCTGCAGTGCCCCTTTGGTTCTAAAAGAGCAAACACTAAAAAAGGTTATTGTTCTTTAAGCATTTACACAACAGAAAGGTTGGGATTCATGAAATATTTTAATATTTGTGTAATGATTTATATACCAAGAATTTATATAAAACAGAGAAACAAAGGGCATACAAATAAAACAAAAATAAGATATTAACAACATATAAGAATTAAAATAAAAAAAAATAAAACAAAATAAATGTATAATGATTTCAACTACCCTTCAGACTGCTGTTAGTTAGAAGGGATCCTTTGTTCCATAATGGGCTCCCTACAGAGGTAGCTTTATAGCAGTTGAGACCTCTTCTCCCTATTCTCTTCAGGAATAGGTAAAGAGCAAGACACATCACCATGTATACTGATAAATTTTTCAATAAAGGCATGGATGTAGTCAGAAACTGCAACACCCAGATCTCCTGTGAAGGAAAAACCAGGGATACCTTTTTCCCATGGAAAAAGAAAGAGTAATCCCATAATTATTTGAAAAGGTGACAATTTAGTCATGGTACTTGGTGGTATTCTGATCTCACAGAGCTCAGCTGGTAACAGATCAACCCAGGGTTTACCACATTCCATCAATGCTTTATTCAAATGTTCTTTTAACCTTCTATTCATTCTTTCAACCACCCCTGATAACTGTGGATGGTATGGAATGTGGAACTTCCAGTCAATGCGCAGATACTACCAACTAATGTTTTGTTACTACTCTGTTTTGTGTACGTCAGGTACGCAAAAATTCTTGTCAATATTTCGTCTTACCCCTGTTTATGAGACATGAGAAATACCATGAAAATATCTTACAAGGAAAGGTAGAACCAATTTAGGTAGATGGAGTTGGCCAGGCATATAATGAATGAGGTTGTTGGAGCCTGGAGAACAGTTCTGTGTTGTCCAAAAGAAATATCAGTATGTCACCTGATTCTGCACAAACTACAAATCTATGTCTTGATGGACAGAGATATAAGAAAACAATGAGAAACAGTGAATTAATGGCAAATGGACACGGAGAACATTTAGCAATTATTTAGCAATTTAGCAATTTTATCAACCAATGTGTTACCTTTCACCTGGTCAGACTGTCCAGTGTCATGACTCTTAACCTTAATTATAGCCAGGCACTTAGAGAGAGAAAGCACTTAGAGATGGAAACGCAAAGAATGCCAAATTCTTCCAAAATTATGTGCCACACCATATCTAGAGTCAGTGTAAACAGTTGCAACTTGATCAGTGAAGAGAGTGTATGCACGTATGAGAGCGACTAGCTCGGCTGCCTGTGCTGACTTATAGGATAATGAGTATGCTTCCCATACAGTATCAGGGAAAGAGCACATGGAATAGCCACAGTAAAAGGTGTTATCATCTGGCTTTGAACCATCAACATACAGGTCTACACCATCTTCGAATGGAACAGATAAGAAGTCAGGGTGTATACTTGAGGTTTCATGGATGAGAGTCATGCAATTGTGATTAGCTGAAACCAAATCAATGTTTTCAGATAGAAGTCAGTGTAATAAAACCGCTAGTGAATTGTATGTTGACACAGTTTTAATGGTAAGATTTTGGGTTGCACAAAGATTTACCAGAACACCTCTGTGCCTTAATGTGTTGTGTCTGAATGTCATTCAAAATAGTAGTAACTTGATGGGATGTGTGTAAAAGGAGAGGATGAGAGAAAACTACTTTCTCAGCATCTGTTACCATGAGTGCGGCTGCTGCAGTAAATGCACGAAGGTGGCAGGCATGCCTTGAACAACCAAATCAAAAGTTTTAGACAATTAGGCTAAAGGACCATAATTACCACAATGCTCCTGGGCCAAGACCCCTGATGCTGCACTTCTGCTTTCAGAGACATAAAAGTGAAATTGTGATGTGTACTGTGGCAGGCCCAAAACTGGAGCAGAGGAAAAGTCTTCTTTGAGGTGTCTGAAATATTTCATCATATCAGAATCCATGTTAGTTCTTCAGGGTGTGCCTTCCCACATTATTCCCTTAAGATCTTGTCATGATAAGAATAGTCAGGGATCCATTGTCTGCAGTAATTAATGATTCCCTGAAAACAGAGCATGCCTTTCTGTGTGCTTGGGGGAGGAATGTCACGAATAACAGCAAATTGGTCATCAGAGAGTCTTTGTTTACCAGCAGACAGTATACAACCCAGATATGTGACTGAGGGTTGATACCACTGGAGGTTAAAAAGCAAGACCTTGAAACCACAATGAGGCAGGTGTTTTAGGAGGAGCAGTAAGCCTTTTTGCAGGTTTCCTCACTGTCAGCCATGAGCAGTGTGAGCGGTATACTGAGGCGAAAGAACAAAAGGCACTGAAGGCAGCGGTTACAGTGAGTTACAAGTGTTTTTATTTTGGATTCTGTGAGTGCATGTGCAAAGTCTGTGTTGGTGGGGAGTGAAAGTACGTGCACGGGGGAAGTTCGCTCGTAGGTAGAGTGAGGTCAGGGTGGTGCTTCTGGGTCCATTGGGGGAAAAGAGTCCCACGTCGGTCCTCGAGTGTGGAGGCGGCGGCGGGGAAAGGTAAATGTCCTCCGAGTTCCAGGCTAACCTCCTGGGGTGAATCTGCTAAGGGAAATGGCAGAAAGAGAGAGAGAGACATTAGTGGCTTTCTCGCCCGTACTTACCCTCGAGCTGCGCTGCCGCCCACGTTTTATCCGCTGCCGCCGTGGGCCAAGAATTGGTTGGGAATTCTCCTCCATCTATGCCAGATTACACAGCCCCGCCTTGCTAGTTAGCAGTGTAAGGGCAGTGTGTCTCCTCCGGTCTTCCCAGGTGAACTCCGACGGGTTAGAGCACTTGCTCCGTCCTTGCAACGGGGCTGTGTGACTTCTGGCGTCACAGTGCCCCCCCTTAGCTCCGAGCTGTCGGCATATAACCGGAAAAGAGCATCGGCGTTGGCGTGCCTCGCCCCGGCATGGTGCAGCACCTGGAAAGAGAAGCCCTGTAGAGAGAGGAACCACCGATTTAGTTTACTGTTTTTGTCCTACATCTGGTTTAGCCATTGGAGGAGTGCATGATAAGTGATAAGTGTAAAATGTCGTCCTGTTAGGTAGTATTGCAACTCCTCAATGGCCCACTTGATGGCCAGGGCTTCCCTCTCGATCGCCATATACCGTCGCTCAGCGGGGTTCAGCTTCCGGCTGATGTACAATACTGGATGCTCTTCCCCGCCGAAGTCTTGGGTTAGGACTGCTCCTAGTCCTGTCTCAGAGGCATCCATCTGGACCATCAAAGGGTGGTCAAAATCCGGGTTCCGGAGAACAGGGAAGCTGGTGAGGGAGCTCAAAGCTGTGTTCGGCGGTCAGGGTCCACTTCACGTTCTCTGGCTCGCCCTTCCTGGTCAAATCCAAGAGGGGGGCAGCTATAGAGGAGAAGTTCGGGACAAACCTCCGGTAATACCCTGCCATCCCGAGGAAGGCACGTACCTGTTTCTTCGTCAGGGGTCTTGGAAATTACGGGAATTACGGGGTGAGAGTCACCTGCCAGTACCCCTTGGTCAAGCGTAGAGACAAACCGAGCCCTCCCCAGATGTTCCACCAGCTCATCCACTCTCGGCATCGGATATCCATCAAACTCCGAGACCTCGTTGAGTCTGCGGAAGTCATTGCAGAGATGGAGGGTCCCATCAGGCTTGAGCACCACGACGATTGGGCTGGACTGGGCAGGGGCTGGTGGACTCCTCAATGATGCCGTCCCTGAACATGGCAGCGATTTCCGTGCTGGGTCACATGGGTCTGCCTGGGCTCTGTAGAGAAGACGTCCCATCACGTAGCCAGCACCATGCAATCTGAAGACGTTTGTTTACCTGTACTCATGGCTCGTGCTCTCTCCGATATGTCCAGCGGTGAAATGCGGCAATGGCTCGGTTCGTGGAGAGCCCACAGCGTGTGAGAATTTCCTCCTTTAGCCTCGTGTACTAGGCGGCTATTCCTGTCGGAAGCGCGTGGTACGCGCACTGCACCTCGCCGGTGAGGAGTGGTGGAAGGAGCCGCGGTCATTCCTCGCAGGGCCATCCCTCCCGCTCCACGGTTTTTTCAAACGTCTTTAAATATGCCCACGGGTCATCATCCGCTGTCATCCTTGTGAGCCGCTGGAACACATCTCACGCTGGAGTGACCAGCTCCTGGGCTATCGTGCTAACACCTTGGGCAAGCTCTTGGTTCAGCCGGCCTTGCTCCAGGCTGGTCTCCAATAGCCGCTGGATCACTGGGTCAATCGCTACCTCCATCGGCTGGGGTGGTTCAACGCCGGCCTGCATTCTCCACCAATGTGAGCAGTATACTGCGGCGATAGAACAAAAGGCACTGAATCCAGCGGTTAAAGTGAGTAACAAGTGTTTTTATTTTGGATTCTGTGAGTGCATGTGCAAAGTCTGTGTTGGTGGGGAGTGAAGGTACGCGCACGGGGAAAGTTCGCTCGTAGGTAGAGTGAGGTCGGGCTGGTGCTTCCGGTTCCAGCGGGGAAAAGAGTCCCACGTCGGTCCTCGAGTGTGGAGGCGGCGGCAGGGAAAGGTAAGTGTGCTCCGAGCTCTGGGCTGACCTCCTGGGGTGAATCTTTTTTGTGAATAAAAATGAAAACAAGATTTTTATATCAAAATAATAATAATAATAATAATAATGTTTTATTTACATAGCCATTAATAACACTTTTGCACTCATTTGTAACACTTGTAATTTGAAAAGAGACTACAGCATCATCATTAAGAAAAACAGGCGGTATTCGAAAATTTCTGTAAATACTGTAAATCTGTTGAAAAGATACGATGAATTCACAAACCTATTATTGGGCCTAGCCTGCATTGCTGCCAAAAAGAAGTAACATAGTGCAAATAACTGAAATTGTAATTAATACTGCAGTTGGCATGGTAGTGTGGTAGTTAGATCTATCGCCTCACAGCAATAAGGTCCTGGGTTCGATCACCTAGGGTGCCTTCCTGTGTGGAGTTTGCATGTGCTCCCCGTGCATGCATGGATTTCGTCCGGGTGCTCCAGTTTCCTTGCACAGTCCAAAGACATGCAGATTAGGTCAACTGGCTACTCTAAATTGCCCATAGGTGTGAATTCGAGCGTGTGTGGCTGTTTGTCTGTGTTGGCCCTGTGGTGGACTGGTGACCTGCCCAGGGTGTACCCTGTTGGCTCCAGCTTCCCCTGCAACCCAGACGAATAAAGCGGTGTAGATAATGGATGGATTAATACTGCAAATATTAAAAGTCACAGAACCAGTAACAGATAATTAAAAGTTAACAAATTAAATTTATTAATGGTGGTGTGCACATGAGTCTGATACAATAAGTTACTTAGTTACTGTAATTTACTGTTACTTCTGTTACAGTAAGTATTACCTCATTTAGTTATTAATCACGATGTAAGTTTTAGTTCACTCATTATTATATGATTATTTGTGTACCTGCATTGGGTGTACAATAAAAAAGTTTAAAACAGAATTGTGTGTAAAATTATTAGAAATAGTGTGTGGTGGTGAGGTGGGGGTGGTGATCAAACTATGTTCAGGAGAAAAAGTGAAATAGTTAAATAGCTTTATATTTGTGGGTTTGCATTTAATATGTTAGGAATTATGACTAATAAAAGGGGATCATATTGCAACATGTGATTCATGAAGTAATAACTATTATATGGAGCTATGATAATCATTGCAGTTCATGTAAAAGACAAAGCATTAATGCAAAATTATTTCTTTCAAGACAATAATTATACTTTATACTTGTGACAGTATGGCTATACCTGATGTTCAGAGGGATGGAAGCCCAAAGTACAATACCATTTACAACAAAAACCACAGAATGGACAATGGAATTCACAATGCAGAGCACTACAACAAAAGCAGACACAACTACAGCCAAAACAACTCCAGCTCCATCCACAACAAATGAGGAACCAAGAACTACAGAAAATATAACCACAGCTACAAATTTGCAAACTACAACACCAGTACTGATGAGTGCCAGTATATCTACAACACAGGCCACAACGATGACAGCCCCAATAACAGCACAATCAACTGCAGCTACAACTACTCTAACTCCAATTACTACAACTGAAGAATCAACAACAATTGAAACAACCACAGCTACAACTGTACCATCAATCACAACGAAGAAAACACAACTCACCACTACTGCGGAATCAACTACACAGCCTACAACAGCTACAGAATCAACAACAGGCATAACACCAGCTTCAACCACGCAAGCTCCAACCACTACATCTGAGGAACCAACAACTACAGAGAAGATAACCACAGCTACAACTTTGCAAACTACAACACCAGTACTGACGAGTCAAACTATATCTACAACACAGGCCACAACGACAACATCCCCAATGACAGTACAATCAACTGCAGCTACAACTACTCTAACCCCAAGTACTACAACTGAAGGAACAACAACAATT
>JAQQZR010000958.1:0-12450 GCA_030068235.1 Notoglanidium macrostoma | reverse complement strand
TGTGTGTGTGTGTGTGTGTGTGTGTGTGTGTGTGTGTGTGTGTGTGTGTGTGTGTGTGTGTGTGTGTGTGTCCCTGCTGCCAGCAGTTGACGGGTCTTAAGAATCAGAGGTTGTAATGTCCGATCTGAACACGGTACAGGCTTTGTGATGAACAGCCTGTGGCAGCAAATGTAAAGTGTTAGTTTATGGTAGTGGCTCAGCAGTTAAGGCTCTAGGCTAATGATTGGAAAGTTGGTACTGCCTCTGTCCAGCTGCTGCTGTTAATCAAGGCCCTTTCAATGGCTCCAATTATAAATCATTGTGAAATGAGTACTTTTAAAATTTAAATGTCAAAGATATATTATAGATAGATAGATATAGATATGTATATATGTGTGTGTGTGTGTATATATATATAAAATGTAATGTGTGTATGTATATAGAAATATATAAATTGTGCAGAATGTGTGTTTCAGTCTGATCCTCTTGCCTACATCATGGTGCCTTACTACCCGAATGGGAGTCTTAAGGCCTTGCAGAAACTGAGCCCACTGACACCCTCTGTAAGTGCTCTATTAATACACTATATGGCAAAAAGTGTGTGCATGTAAGTAAATACTGTTTGTTCATTGCAATGTGGTTTGTAGGAGATTGGGACGGTGATGAGAGGAGTACTTCTTGGACTACAGAGTCTGCATGAATCCTGCATTACACATGCCTCTCTGAATGCCAACAACGTGTTTGTTGACAACCGAGAGCAAGGCATCATAGGGGATTTTGATTTCACAAAGACACCAGTGAGTGCATTTACATCATTTGGCAGACACCCTTATCCAGAGCGACTTGCATATATCTCAGTATCTCTATGACTCAAAGTGAATAATAAACCTGCAAAGTATTTGGATGATTTTAACAACTACATGTCATTCCGACTAGCATTAGGTCAATCAGAATTATCACTTCATGGCTTTGGAAAATATCCTGGGGATTTTTGGGTACACAGTGGCATTTTTACAAGCTTATATTTCTGACCATATTTTAAGTATGAGTGTTGCTTCTAAATACCAGACTTCTGAAACCAAGCAACTGAATTATCTAGTTATAGGTGTTCGTCCCATAAAGCCAGTGGGCATGAATGCTCAAATTCAAACAGTTTTTATAATATAATTACAGTAACTGCAGTTTATAACCTACTATAGCCCATTGGTTTAATGGTTTATTACCATTATTTACAAGAATTATTAACTACTAATAGAAAATTGTCCAGATTTGATTTGACTTCATAATGGCACATGAGGCATTTGCTGAGGGGATGAGAAAAGTAAGGGTGCAACAGGAAGAGGATTGTGTGATGGGGCAGTGGGTGGAGACACAGTGAGTATGGAGATAGGTAATCAGGACAGGTGGGGTATTTATTTTAAATGCAAGCCTGTGATGTGATGCAGGCAAGGAAAATCTCCATGAGACAACATGAAAAAACCTTGAGAGGAGACTCAAAAGGGAACCCATCATCATTTGGGTGACATCGGATAGCGTGATCACAAATCTGCTTCTATAACTGTTATATGGTCAAAGTACAGGTGTGTAGCACCAAATCCACAAAATGTTTTAACTTTAAGCCTATTTTGTTGAAGTTTTCACCTTATTCACTGATGGAGACGAGTGCAAAATGTGGTAACTTAAGTCCTACGTCATTATAGTAGAAGTGCTTGTGTCAACAGTCAACGTCCAACGTCGTCTCTAGGTGTATATTCAGGCTGGTCATATGGAGCCATTCTCAACATGAGCGAGTGGATTCTAAGAGAAGATAACACCAGTCAGAAGTAGGACATCAGGATAGATCAAGCAAGTCTGGAGAGTAGAAAGTGCCAGGGTCACTGGTATCTCCGGTAGCATGTGGAGAGAGAGAGAAGCAGACTGTTATCTCGCGTCGGTAAGCTATCAAAGGTCCCTGCTTTGCTACGCTTCTCTTCTTTTTCATTCTCTTTTTGTCGAGGAGTTGAAGCAGTGGCTTCAAGATGCAAAGTATAGTGCTTTTGTTTTTATTAAATCTGTGCTGTCATGGACGTGCACCTTGGGTTATAGTATTCTTGGCATGTTTTTTTATCAGTATGTTTTTAGCTTATTATTACTTTATTCTCTGTCAGTTTTACTTTTCTTGGCTGTCTGACACCTCTTATTCACTCGCGCTGCACATCAGTGCTCATCAGGTGCTCATTGTTTTTAGAATTAACAATTATATTGTTTCTGAAAGCCTTGATGAAACCCACGAAAAAGGGGTCACTAAGTTTCTGGGTACTTCCTAGTATGTTACAGAAAAGAATATTTCTATTCTTGCTGCCCTATTTTTATTTTTTTTTCCCCCCAATCCAGTAAATCTGTGAAATATTTCACTGTTCCACTATTTAGTTAGATTTAGTTTACTATGATGCACATTAAAAGCAAGTTGAAACTAGATTGTGGGTAGCAAATAACTCCCTAGAAAAGGTTGGCAAGTTCTCTTGCTTTAATGCCTCATAACTAGCCATAACTCTATACAGTAGTATGACGGAAAGCTGCAGTGTGTCGTGTCCCAGGCATAATGGAATTTCCACGTATTGCATTTCAGAAGGCAGAAACATTCCTTACGTGGTTATACATTCTCATAAACCAGTGTGATCTTGCAAAACTCCACACATGTCTTGCTTCCTCATATATACTCTGGTGTAATTAGAATAAAGAACTGAGGCTGTAATTTTATATCCCGTTAGTAAATTTATTTTTACCAAATTTTTATTAAAGTTACACACAAACCTCATGAGACACATTCTCCCAACTACATTGTATTTATTGTAATGACCTCATGTGAGAACATTTGGGTATTTTTTCTTTACTAAACTTCTTCCTGTTTGAAAACATTGATCAAGTTCAACGATTATCAGGCGCTAAGAAATGACCGAGAACACAACATTGGAGTTATAGGTCTGAGGAGGCTACGGAACAAATTTCAGATTACTTACCATGTATTTAAAATGTTACTGCAGCACATATAATGTCTTCATGCCTAACTTAATGACATACATATACTTGTACAGACAACAGGTGGGTGTGTGTGACAGTGACAAAGTTAAAAATGGAGCTAACTTTTAGGATCTTCATAGAGAAGTATGATTAAATGTTTGAAACCACTAAATGTACTGTATAAGCTTTTTTTTTCCATCAAAGCTAACACTGTTAGTTCTCAGTAATCATAATTCACTTGCAGTATAATGTTTTTTTGTATGGGTTTGTAACCTGTGAAGGAACCAGGCTCTTATTTGGTACTTGTCTTTTTTTGAAGATGTGGTATCCCATCTGTACATTTGTGTGGTGTTTTTCAGGAGCAGAGGGCTGTGGACTGCAGCATGGTGGCTGGATCGATCAGTCTGGTGGCTCCAGAGCTAAGACAGAATGAGCCACCCTCTCCAGCCACTGACATGTACGCTATTGGAGGCCTCTTACTCTGGGTAGGAGGCTTGATTGATAAACTGCACAAAATGATTCATTTTCCTTGGGGAATATTTGATTTGCCAAATAGTGTTTAGCTTCATGCATCTGTTTTCAGCTTTATGCTCCTGACTGTACTGGATATGTGGGCAGTCAGCAACATGGCCCAATGTTGTCTGGATTACAGCTGGTAGGTGAATATTTCCTGGAACGTACTTTCATAGTGAGCTTTTATCTGCTCATGTAATTGTTGAATTGTGCCTCTGACAGGATGTCAAAGTCCAAACTCTTCTCTCAAAGCTACTGGCCTGTTCTGGAAGACTGTCGGCTGTCGACGCACTGTGTGATGATTACTTCCTCTCACTTGAAAACTAAAAAAAAAAAAAAAAAGAATACAAAACTGTTCATTTTTGTTGTGTTCATTATTCTAGGTTTAATTGTTTTGTTTAAATAGACAAAGGAACAAGAAAGATGCTTTTGAAATTTGGTTAAAACAAATAAAAAAAAAAATGTTGAGTGTTTTTAAAATTTATCAATGTTCCCTTTGGGAAATGCACTAAAGATTTTTTTCTGGCATAATGTAAGGTTTCACCTGTTCTTTTACCTCTAAACCAGCAAGACAATGGACATCCCACTGTCATAACCAGTTCCCTGTTAGAAGAGTTTACCCTTTAAGTTAGGAATCTGCCTTTATTAAATCTGATTTTTCAGCAGTTTATGGCTTTGCCTGGAAAAATTCATTTTTTGGCAGGGATGGATTGCAAAAATACTACATTGTTCTGGCCAAAGATCTAATTGAAATTGCGATCTACCAATAACTATTTTAAGGACAAAGTTACAAGACGGTATAAATGTGGATGCTAACCCAAACATCTTTTGCTACTCATTTCAATTTCAATTCAATTTTAAAATTATATCACCTGGAATATTAGCATGTAGACGAGTCTAATAGGAATCCTACATACACATATCCTTCACTACAAGTGGCCCTGTAATCATATGTAATCTATAATGCACAGCGGTGGTTGGACTTTAAAACAATAGAAAATGTTGCTGCAGAAGCTTCAGAATGCTTTGGCTAATATTGGGTTTCACAGGGTTTGCTATAGCTAACTTGGAAGCAAGGCAAGAGAAGAAAAGAAAAGGCATGTAGAGAAATGGAAGCCTTGTCTTTTTCATGTCATGTACTTGCTCATAAGCAAAATAAATTTTTGACCTGCTTGTAACCACTTACTGTAAAGGGTAGGTTATCAACATTTATTGCTCGGATAGTTGACTGAGATATGAATTGAACTATGGCAGTTAAAAGTGAATAACATCCTGTAACTATGTATGTATCTATCCCTCTATACCCTATAGCAGCCACCAGAGGTCTTCTTGTATTTTTATTGTAACCCCGCAGCCAGCTGTTATTTTTAAAGAAAGGTGTGCTAGGGTAAAATACTCACTCATGAAATAATTCCATGTTTGTGGATACATGAACACCCCAACTTTATTATGAAAATGCAAACAGGGTGTGTTGCCACTGACATTTCTAAGGTAGGCTGTTTCTTAGTTTCATGTTGTGACTGACTGACCAGCTGAGGAGTTCGTGTCTCTGGGAGCTATGGCTGGAGTTACAGGTTATGAGTTATGCTACAATGGTCTTATAGAATTCTACAGGGTTGCAGAGGATACATACATATAAAGCAAGAGACCACTTCAATTTTTCTTAAATCAGCACATCTATGTATAGCAGCCATTACATTCCAACACAAGTGCACGCAAAGTGACGTACAAAAAGATTGGCATGTGTCAGTTGGGTTAAGTGCATGGCAAGGCTAGTTCGAATCAGGCTCCTCTGGGTGGGGTTGAAGACAAGCAAAGCTAGAAAAAGCCCTTCAGGAACAGGCTGAGGTTTGCTAAAGACAATAAGGATTAGACCGTGGAGGTCTGGTGTAAGGTCTTCTGTGAGGAGTCCAATTATCAGCTTTTCTCATCACCTGGTCATCTAATATTTAGACAGAAACCTAGAGAGGCCTGCATGCCACGGTGTCCCGCAGCCATTGTGAAATTTGGTAGAGGATCGGTGATGATCTGGAGGTGCTTCAGCAAGGCTGGAATGGAACAGAAGATTTTTGTTTGTGAAGGATGCATGAATAAAGCCATGTACAAGGTTATCCAGGAAGAAAACTTGCTTCCTTCTGCTCTGACAGTGTTCTCGAACACTGAGGATTGGATTTTCCAACAGGACAATGCTCCATGCCACAATGCCAGGTCAGTCAAGGTGTGGATGGATGGCCAGCCCAATCTCCATACCTGGACCCCATTGAAAACCTCTCGAATATGATCAAGAGGAAGATGGATGGTCACAAGCATCAAAGCTGAGCTGACTGAATTTTTGCGACAGGAGTGACATAAAATCACCCAAGACAAATGTGAAAGACTGGTCATGCCAAGACACATGAAAACTGAATAAAAATCAGGGTTATTGCACTGAATATTGATTTCTGAACTCTTCCTACTGTATTGTGGTGTTTAAACTTTAATATGATCTTGATTTCTATGCGTTATTCAAGGTTTGAAAATGCTGCTTTTTTGTTATTTTGACCAATTATAGCACTTTAAAGGCTCCATGTGTGCTTTATGTTGTCGGTAGTTTATGGAATAAAACAAAAATGTTCATGTTCCTCAAACACATACCTATAGAGTTTTATTTATTTTTATTTTTTTTTGTGGTTTTAAAATTTATAAAACATGAATTTTTTATTCATGTTTTATTCATGTGGAACATGAATTTTTCCCCCGATACAAACGTACCCACACTCACTAGTAGATATGTTGCAACCATCCCCGGTCTCCCCTAAGCATAGAAGGTGTCTCGTATTTCAGATGCATGACTGAGTACATACACAATAACAGCTCAATTGAAATGCCGTTTGAAATGCATTAAATGATGTCGTTTGATGATCCAGAGGTAAAGAAATAATGTCTCTCAAACGCCTTCTGCAAGAGCCCTTTTTAAAACCTTTTTACAGTCCTTTACACAATCTTGACTCAACAGTGAACCCTGTGTGTATTTTAACGGTGAATAAACGTCGGAAATCAACGCTGATTCAAAGCTTCTGTGTTGAACGAGTAACAACATTTCAAGGTCGCATTAACGTCCTACCAATCTTAAATTCTCCTGACTCTCGGTCTCATTCTGTACACTGTCTCAGTTTCTATCCGAGTAATCGCCTCTCCATCAGTCTTCTAAAATGTACCTTTTCGTGTCGCTGGGGTGGAGATTTTTGTACCTTTAACATATATATTTTATCTGGAAACGTGGATATGATGTAGGCTACCTTTAATAAGGAAATCTGACATTTATTATTATTATTATTATTACAACATAAACATGGTTGCATCGTAATTAGCTTTTGGAGTAAAGCTTTACAAGTAAATGTTATGCGCCTAGGTAATGTATAAATACTAGAGATGGTGTGTTCTTCAGAGTCCCAACCCAGTTACAGTTCAGCCTTCTGTTATTGCCGAGTGTTCAGAGGGTACTTGGCTCTATTGATCTTAACGGAAATGAATCATCACCGAAATGAAGTTGACGAAATGTGAGCACGACAACGGGGGCTGCTGTACCTATATAAAGCCCGCATTATGGGACGAAAAAACATTTTCGAGCTTACTGAAAACGCGGTTGAGTTTTCGTTCTTCAGTCATATAAACATGGGGAAGTTTGACGAGCGTGCTTTGCTCATTCTTGCCATTTGCATGCTTGCTGTTCACACACCAGCTGAAGCCTGGTACAAACAAGCAGCAAGACCCAGTTATTATTCAGTTGGTAGAGCATCGGGTCTGTTATCAGGAATCCGAAGAGCAGTGATCAGAAGAGATGAACGGGACAGCAGGGAATTCATCGACAATAACGCAATCTTACAGCAGACAAACTCCCGCAACTTCGCTTTGAAAGCCATGGTGAGCCCTCGGTTCTTCTACTGCGCATTTGGATTATATTCATTCCACTCCTTTAGATAAAAAGATTCGCACGTGAGGCATAGCACAAATCCATTTCTTTCTACTATCTGACCAGAGACAAATCATTTCTACAATTGTAAAAAGAACAGAAACAAGTAAATGAGGTTTGGAGTAAATGCAAATGCTGCAGATTTCGTCTCAGGTCGGATCGGATGTAATCATGTGTAAGCTTCATGCAAAACGCAACTATTTATTGCATGCATATAAATGAGACACTTGAACCCGAAAGAATGTCGCTAGTCTAAATATAAGCAGCATGAAAAGTGTCACTTCTCATAGTTTGCTAGTTTAAGCTTAAAAGTGCAAATAGGCCAAACCAATTCGTCTCCTTTTTATTATCTACTCTGCACATTCCCAGGCATCCCTTCTTGAAAAACGTGAAGCAATGCGTTGTCTCTGCGCTCCTGTATAAAGTTCAGAGCTGTTCTTTCAGCACCACACTGGGAACGAGGTTTAGGAGAGAGAACGGAGTCTACGAGCTGCAGAAGTGGCTCGTGCGAAATTATTTGCGTGTTGCAGTGATGTTTAAATTAATTTCTTTTTTTTTTTATTTCCATGCAGCCTGTTTGTGTGAAGGACGTTTTGCCGGAGCTGCAAAACTGCGAGCTGATGCAGGGTTCCACTTTCCGGTGCGAGGCGGCCGTCATTGTCAGCCTCGACTCCAGTGACTGTGTGGACGCGTGAGGATCACCTCTGTTTCCGGACTGAACAAAATATCTTACAAGACAATACAGCATGTGTGGCATTTAAGTGTGTGCTGTCAGTAGACTATACAGATTGTGAATGCAGTATGAGACTGGATTGCCTCGCTACATTAGGAGATCACACAGGGAAAATGAAACCCATATGAAAACAATATGAAGCCTAGAGTATATCTAAGAACAGCACTTTCCCCCACTGCGGCAGCCATTTACTCACGGGTGTGTGTGCGCGTGCAGTTACGTACAGTTATCAATTCAGGACTATGTAAACTATGTATGAAATAAAAACCACCTTGCAAACAAAGATTTGCTGACATTGTATTCATGGTTGACACAGAAGTAGACAACACACCTCAAACAAATTAATTAATTAATGTTTATTTATTGTAAAGGTTCTCAGCGTGGGCGTGGCTTGAAGGTTCTGTTTTGTTGCTATGTATATGGAAGAAACTGTTGCACACAGTGATGTGTGGTGCGAGTACACCAGTCTGTCCATGACTGGTGCAATGTGCCACAAACAGGAAAGTAATGCATGAACTCCAGAAAAGTTAAAAACTTACAGACATCTTTGAACTAGCAGTGAAATGGTGTGTAAATAAATATTGGAAACTTATAAGCTAGTAGGTTTCGAGGTATGTGTGTGCTGGAAGAGGACAAGATTACACATCCTAGATCTTTCAGGCAGTGCAAAAGTCTTGCTAAGAGGACTGCTTCAGTAATTTAAAATGTAAATCAATCAACAAAACAAAACAAAAACAAAAAAACTTTTTATAAAGTGAGGTATGACAATCCTGAAATGACACCCCATGGTGGTTTATGGTTTTTTATAGACCTCAGTAGCAATTAAAGCTTGACTGGGTGAGCTGCATCTAAAGTCATTTGATGTCTTTAATGACACCTAATTTTAGAGTTCACAGTGTGTAATCATGTAATAAGTACCTTTAATATATCAGTACAGTAAAAATATAACAGCTCATTATCTTTTAATGCCAATGATTTATAGTGACCTAGGTACCACTTCATGGAAAGGGTTTTTTGTTACTCACAATATTAGTTCATTTGTGAAGCTTCGTTCTTAAAGCAGGGAAGGGAAAAAAATTCCACAAAAGAAAATCTTTTGTGTATGATTTCGCCAAAGATCTCTCATAGAGGTTTCACTCAGTGAGTGGTGTTAAAGCTTGTCGAACATCCCATTCAAGTTTAATCCTCCTTTGCTGCTATGGTAACTTTCATTCTTCTGGAAAGGCTTTCCACTCAGTTTGGAGCTGTGTGGATTTTTTCGTATTCAGCTACAAGAGTATTAGTGAGCTCAGGCACTGATGTGGAGTGAGAAGGCCTGGGGCACAATCAGCATTCCACTTCATCCCATGGGTGATAAATGGGGTCGAGGTCTCTAACCTTGGCAAACCATGTCTTCATGGATCTCATTTTGTGCACAGGGGCATTGTCATGCTGGAACATGTTTGACCCTTTTAGTACTGGTAAAGGGAAATTATAATGCTACAGCATACAAAGCCATCCTAGACAATCATGTGCATCCAAATTTGTCACAACAGTTTGTGAATATAGTGTAGGTGAATTGAATTCTGTTTAAAGAATAGTCTATATTCATTATATAAACTAGGAATGGAACCGAATCCTTATTTCACTCTAAGGAGAAAAGGGTTCTGCGTGGGTTTGTTAAGGGTACATTACAGGTTCCTAGCTTTCTGATAAGGAAAAATTCTGTTGTAGGGTTTTAGACAGAACTTTCCAGGGTTGCTCCAGAGAAACAAACACGGAAACCTTTAGTGCATTAAAGAGAAGCACATTTTAATAAACTACAGCTGAATTTTATTGCCTGTAATAGAATAAGGCCATTAGTACTGTATTTTGATTGTGCTTTCAAGCTTCATCAAGTATGTTACTCAACACAGAAAGGTGTTCAGGAAGAGAGAACTCATACCCACTGAGAGCCACTAAAAAAAGCACAGCCGGACATCTGAAATAGCTGAATCACCTTGTGCTCACATTGTACATTCGGTGAACAGCAATACACATTATATAATACACAAATATAATGTTAGTTATATGTTATGACTATTAAGGAGTTTGGACAAGTGTAAATTTAGTGTAAAATATCTCAAAACATCAAACAAATGTATAACAGCATGCTCATTAATTTTGCTATGACAGACTGACTACCTTTCACATAACGAAACTTCTTGTCAGACTAATTAAGTGTATATCCATTGTAAAGCCAGAAGTATTTTCCCTTTTGTTCTGACTTACAGACATTATTATGCTAGTTACATTGTCTGGGTTTCCCAAGTACATGGACAGAGTAATGCCTAGTCAGTTGCATGCAGAAAGTGCAGTGTGCAATTTGAAGACTGTGCTTGTAGGTTTGATCGACCATACACACAAAGGTGTTAAAGAAAAAGGAAATGGAAGATCATGAGATCAATCCAACAATTCAGTGTGAAAATGTCCACCCTTCTCCTACATCAGGAGTCATGATTTAAAATAACATCAGTTCATTACTGCTTCAGTCCTAAAAGTTTGTCATCATAAATCATAAAAAAAAAATTGCACAGTATAAAAAGTATAATAACTAATTTAAGTTATTTTGCCCTTATCATTTATTAATTTCACAGTGGCTAGTGCCTTGTAGCAATACACTGGTGAAATAAAATATTGGGTTAGGTGTAAACTACTTTATCTGTTATAATGCATTTACTTTATAAGTAATTAGCATTCAGGTTAGCATACAGACCAATATGGCCCTCTTCATAGTTCAAATGAAATAATATTACCAATGATTACAAGTTATCAATGATACAGATAAGAACTTTCTAAAAATACACTCCAGAATACACCCTATTCCATGTGTCCTGGATATGATGCATGTGGTGTATACCAGTCTATTGCAACATGTTTATAAATCTGCAGCCAGGAACACTGAAAGCCGTGAATATACAGTGAGATGCAGACTTATTCGCACCCTTTGTAAAGCTCTCTTATGTTATTAATTGGACCCCTGCTTATTTATGAAATTATCTAGTTAGCCAATAATGTGCCAGCAGCACAATGTATAAAATCATGTAGATACAGATCAAGAGTTCCAGAATGGGGTGGGGTGGGGTGGGGGGGTGAACCAAAAACATCTTAGAACAAACAACACACCAATCCTTGAGGCAGATGGGCTACAAAAGCAGAAAGACTTATCAGGTTCCAATTTGTCAGCCAAGGCTACAATGGTGGCAAATTATGTGCTGCAATCATGTTAAAATGCTTTTCATTAGTATAGTATTCCTTCCATGGGGTTATAAAGTGCTGAGGCTGTACAATAGATAGGTTCTCTCTTCTTACATTTCCTTATGTCATTGTTTCAATAACAACAACTAATGAATCAAGAGAGTAAGAGGAGACCTAGCAGGCAGCAGAGGCCATCCAGGATGAGGAGGAGGAAGAGGAAGGCAAAGGCGAGCCAATATTTCCAATGAAATACGTCCAACGTCGGTGGACCATGTAATCAATCATGTCCTCACCATGACTGAAGCTGGGCAGCGAGTATAGACGAATTTGAGTTATCCTCAGTTATCCAGGCCTTTAAAGAGGAGAATAGGTAAGTAACCATTTGAGAAGTTTTAGCATACTCTCTACAGTAATTACACTATATCAGAACTTTATGGTTTCTATGGATATCTACAGTGTTCACATCACCCTAAAGTGTAATGTTTTGTCTTACATTTACGTAGCTATACAGTAACGAGTATCCTATAATATGTATCCTATAAATTCACAAAACAGAAAGACAGCCAAACAGAAAGAGGTTGCAGCAGCCAGAAATTCACAAACAAGCAAGAAACCAGCACAATCAACATGGTTTTGGAAATAATGCCATCACTCTAAGGGAAATCAGAGACAGCATCCTGGAAGACAATGTCTATTTCTCATACATAGACTAGCTCACCCTGCCCACAATCGACAGTGTCTTGAATCAACACCAGCCGAGGATGAAACGGGTATATTGTGTTCCATTTGAGCTCAACTCTGATTGAGTGAAGGAGCAACGATACTAATACGTGCATGTGAGTACTGCATCCTCTCAGTGCTCGGTATAGACATGTCACTGTGTACCTTAGAGATCCTCTATGTAGGCTTTTTGTCTGATATGCTCAAGTCAAGTCAAGTCAAGTGGCTTTTATTGTCATTTCAACATATACATGTGGTATAGTGTACAGTGAAATGAGACAACGTTTCTCAAGGATCAAGGTGCTACATATAAGACAACAGAAGTACAAAAGGTGCA
>JAQQZR010000957.1:0-12453 GCA_030068235.1 Notoglanidium macrostoma | reverse complement strand
AGGCCTTAAAAGGTGCCACGTCTGTGTTGTTCTTTACCAGCATGGATGGAGGAGGTCTAAGGCAGATGAGAGTGAGACTAAGAGGTAGAGGGATCTGAGGAAGAGGAGTCCGTGTGCGAGGTGGAGGTGTAGTTGGAAGGGCTCAAGTTTCAGAAAAAATTCGGGCAGCTGTTATTGATCACGGTATCTAAACAGAAACACTGTTGCATCCATTGTCAGGATTTTTTGACAGAAGAACAGGTAATGTTGCTGTACATTATATACAGAAATATCTTCAGTGATATACTTTATGTAATTGTTTCCTCATTCACATTATATGTATTCTTTATAGAATCCAAAGGCTGCCATTCTCGGGGGTTTCATTCTTTTGCCTTTTTTTACTTAGAGAATAATGGAGCTTGAAGCTGAGGGGGCACATCATGACTTCATTTATGTTGATGAAGCCGGCTTCAATCCCTGTGAAGTGAGGAGACGTGGAAGGAACCTCATTGGGTACAGGGCCACTTTCACAGTTCAAGGACAGAGGGGCGCCAACATAACCATGTGTGCTGCCATCTCCAATGATGGTGTCCTATGCCATATCCCCACTATTGGCCCATACAACACTGAACGCTTCATAACATTCCTGAATGCACTTCATGAGAGGCTGATCCCACCTGCGGAGAGAGGGCTGTTGAAGTCTGGCATGCCACTCTTCGTCATTATCTGGGATAATGTGGCGTTCCACCACTCTCGCCTTGTCAATGAGTGGTTTGCGGTACACCCTCGTATGATGATGCAGTTCCTCCCAGCATATTCCCCATTTTTGAATCCCATAGAGGAGTTCTTCAGTACTTAGAGGTGCAAGGTTTATGATCACCATCCCTTTGAGCAGGTGCCCTTGCTGAATGCAATGACTGCTGCTGCCCAATAGGTGCAGAGGAATGTCAAGGTTGGATAAGGCATGCAAGAAGATTTTTCCTCGGTTCATTGCAAGAGAGGATCTTGAATGTGATGTGGATGAAGCCATGTGGCCCCATCGTCAGGACAGAAGAGACTGAGTATAAATAGTGGCTATTTCTTATACTGTAATAGATATTTATTCTTTACTGTAATAGATTTTATTTTTATTTTCTTAATTTCTTATACTCTGATAGATGTTATTTTGGCTAACATGTATTTCCTGTAATATTTACAGTATTTCAGTTTTCAGTCACAATTTGAAAAAAAAGAATATTATGGAATCAATAAAATTTGCATCAAAGCATTTCTGATTCTGGATACAATTCTATGCAAGAAGCCATATTTGACACAGCCTATGTAGAAAGATAACAAATGGCACTGGCATGAAAGCTTTGTAATAGGCTACAATGACAAGCAATGGTGCACTGATTCGCACTGAGTGCTGTATTTTGTATTTTGTTGTCCATTGTGTAATGATTGATTGGAAGAGCTCATACACTTGTTTGCAAGTTGAGTTGTTTGAAGGCAAAATTTTCTTTTGTTTCATATTTTAAATGTTTTGGCACGGTTTGAGCCTTTTGCAAACAAAATGTGTCACTTTGACCATGCATGCCACTGTTTAGGCCTGTGTGTTAACTGTCTTGAAAATGTGGAGTTTGAATTGACTGCTGCATGAAAGCAATCAAGAAAAACTGTAATAAGGTGTGATGTAGATCCAATTATGTGGCCTGAAGCAGAAGAAAAAATAGAGGCCCCATGAGGGTGTCTGTTCATATTGTTTCATTTGCAGTATACTTTTTTATGTAGAATCAATAATTTTTAATTACAGTTACAATATATTAAGAATTTCAGATACTTTCAGTGAAATACACAGTAAGTTTTTGTCCTTATTTCAAACAGATTTTTTTACAGAAAGTATTCATTTCCACTTCCTGTATAAGTTTACTTTAATTCTGTATTTCTTCTTGGATAAATGTATCATACTGTAAATAAATGTGTTCTACAGTTATGTGTCAGTTATATTTTATTGGTTTCATCTTTGTTGTTACAGCAGTTTTCCAAATATCAAGCTTTGATAAACAGTAAAAGAATATTCTGATATAAGCATTTGCAAATGACAAACAAAATCTAACCATTTGGTCACAATGTTATAGTGACTAATAAACTTTGTGCATTTTGGTGTATGTGGTAAAGGTTTTGGGTGTTTTAGAGCCTTTTGCCCAGCTGTTTTAAAAAGTGCATTCACTATTTTGAGAAATGTTTTCGTAGTCACGAGAGTGGCATTTTTGCTGTGAGAAATGTGTCAAATAAATTAGAAAATCCTAGTGACCTGTATGATAAGGCCAACGGAACAGGATATGGTGATGTTCCAATGACTTTTTAAGTAGACATTTTTTGGGTCTATTTCCTGTGCTGGTTTGAATTTCTGAAACCTGTTCTCTTCTTTCTACGGATATGCAACTACATAAACCCATAAACCTGATTGGCAAAGCGCTGAACTGTGTCCTGGCCTAAGCCTCCCATTGCCTGGAGTGAGACTGCTTGTAATCTATCAATGTGAGCTAAAGCACCAGTCACAAAGCCCAGGTGCAGTATAGCAAATGGTATAAAAACCTCTTTTACCCTAATATAATCTTTACATTGTAGCACAATGAAATCCTTTATCATTTGAAAGCATTTGGTTCTATAAACTACACATGAGCAGTATCTGCATTGCTGAGCAGCCAGCACAGCGGGCATCTAAACCAGAGACTGCTTCTATAATAAGGTCAAAAGCAGTGGACATTTAAACGGTATTCATCCTTGGCTTCCAGGGAGCTTATAAGTTGCTTATAAATCTTATAAATTGTGTTTTTATTAAGGCTTTGTCAGTCAGTATTACAAAGAGAATTCCACTATCTAACTTCACATCCCATATCTTCAAAAGAAGCTTTTACCCCACAAACTCACAGGACCGGTCAATGGGACCAGTCTAACACTTCTTTTGCACACATCCTTCCATTCATTCATTCATTAATTCATTCATTCATTCAACCTCTTATCAGTCAGGGACATGGGCAAGCTGGAGCCAATCCTACCTGGCTTTGAGTGAGAGGCAGGGTGCACCTTGAGCAGTTTTAACTTTGCCTCAACATCTGTCGCAACAGACACGATAAAGTAAATAAATATGTTGCTGTATATTATTACAGGCCACTTTTTCATGTCATGCTACCATTCATCAACCGTAGAAGGCAGAGGTATGACAACGGTGCTGTGTTTCAGGATTGACAGGCTTTGTTTCCATATATTGATTTGTTATTTTGCTATTATTATGTTCACAAGCACTGATTCTGGTTCAGTGGTGTAACAAAGTGGAAGTCACACCCATAATTCATGCAAGGGATCATGGGAAGCAGGAATAAGGTGAAAAAGGCTGCTACTATTGTATTGTATTGTATTGTATTGCATTGTATTGTATTGTATTCTATTATTTTCTACACTTTAACAACTTTTTTGTTAAGTAGATTATGTTGAATTTACACACACAATGCTTCAATTAAGAAATCGCTTTAGAGATGACCCTTCACCCTGAGCCTCTGGCCTTATTTCAAATTAATTTTAGTTTCATGCTGTATTTATTTATGTAATATAAATAAATTAATGTTATTAAATGATACGTAGAAATAAATTTAATGTTATGAATGAAATTGTGTTTATGCATGCAATGGTTTAATTAATTTCTTCCACTTTCTGATCCATAAGACTTACGCAAAGAAATGAATTGGTGTACAGCTGAAACTCTGTGTGTGCATCCAGCTGCACCACCCAACCCTCCTGTGTGTAACACATGCACCCTCCCCTTAATTGTTCATCTTTGCTGCAGAGGTCAGTGGTGTTTGCACTGGATGTGTTCTGTACAAGTCTTACATAAGCACCATTAGCTTTCTAAAGGCCAGTGAATTATTCAGTGTGGGGAATTTTCCACTGAAGCCTGAGTGACCAAAGTTTAGACACAATGTGGACAGTAATTATGCTAGAAAGTACACTTTCAGCGTTTGTTGAACTGGGCTTTATGAACACCCAGCCATGAACTGCTAACATTGTATATGAAATAAAAGGAATCTTACCTTGTGTGCAATTCTCAAAACATTTTAAATTAATTTATTAAATGTTTATAAATGCATTCATCTTAAAAGAAGAAAAAACAGACTAATCTATTCAGTGACTGAATGGCTCATAATCTAGATGTTATAGTCTAGTGATACTAAAAGTGAATGAACTTTCAGTCAGGCCAGTGTAAAAGGGTACATCAATCTATGTCATGTGCATACAAGAGTCACAAACAACATTCATTAGACTAGCAATGTCAGTCATATAACAGTGTCTGTATATCTTGAACATTTCCAGTTTTTATTGCTTTGATGCAGTTCACACATCAGAAACATCATTCATGCAGTTCTCAAAACAGTTAAGGCATTTATCATAACACTAAATCACCTGTGCAAAAACCACTAAAACAATCAAAACTTTGTTCACATGTGTTAAGACATGCAAAGTCAATCAATCATTTCAGCTGTACCACCAATGAATAAAATCCTTTCACCAGTCCTGTCAGACACCAAATGTTTTGATATTTTAATAAAAAACCTACTGACTTCAAAAAATGTAATGTAGAGTAAAAAAATTTCAGGTCACAGAAATGAATTGTGAATGATTTATATGTAAATTCAACCAATAGCATTGCTGCATCTGAGGAAAGAAAAATGATAAATATGGAACTACACATGGGAAAATAGACAAAGAAAAGTATGTAACCAAACTAACCAAATATAATCAATTATAGTACAGTAAAGTCACGCTGCAGTATCAAGATGAGTGGGAGGTCTGCAATTCTGACTGACGAACGTACAAACTGTTTCCATGAGTTTTCAGACTCAGATGAGAAATGCATCAACACAATGCCAAAATGTCTTCAGCAGTGAAATATGTGTGGACCCATGGGCAGTTTTACAAACACAATGAGAAATACTAATGTGTGGGGAAATGTAGTACTGATTTCACAAGTGCATAAAGAATGAAGAGAATGACGTTTCTGATGTGTGAATTGCATCAGAGCAATTGAATAAAACTGTACAATCCCAATGGAGGAGGGTAATATTGTCTCGCTTCCTAATTAGGAACAGTAAAAAGGAAAACTAGAATATGTAGATGTATACTCAGTTACCAGTTTATTAGTTCCTAGATCAGCACAACTAATAAATACAGCATATAAAGTTATCACATAAAGTGTATTAGTATTTAGAGTAATACACCTTACATATTAGGTTTATTGATCTAATTACTAATAAACCAGCAATTCATTGGATATTAGATATATACAGTAAATGGCCAAAAATTTGTGGACAGCAGTCCATCAGATCCATTTATCCATCACCATGTACACCCATGACTGTGTCACCACTCAGAACAATACTGTCATCATTAAGTATGCAGATGACACAACCTTCCTAAGCCTCATCAAAGATGAGGACGAGTCTGGATACAGGGTACTGGTCAAAAACATCGTCATCTATGGAGAGGAAAATGACCACATGCTCAACATAAACAAGACTAAAGAATTGATCATAGATTTTAGGAGGAAACCATTCCGTCCCTAGAGAGTTTCTGGGCCTCCACGTGATGTCAAACATGAGCTGGACCAAAAACACTACTGCTACAGTGACAACGATCCTGCTATACTTCATCAGGCAGCTAAAGAAGGTCGGACTCGCCCATCGCCCTCTTACCCAGGCCGATAGAGGACTTATAGAGAGTATCCTCACAAACAGCATCACTGTCTGGTTTGGAAACACCACACAGGCAGAGAAGAAAGCTCTCCACAAAGTCGTAAAGACTGCAGAAAGGATCATTGGAGTTGACCTCCCGTCCACGGACACCCTCTACACAAGATGCTGTATGAGAAGAGCGTGGAGCATCCTCAAGGACACACACCACCCAGCTCATTTTCTGGTCTGGCTCAAACACTGTACATACTACCTGAGACACTGCAGACCGGACAGCATCATAACACAAGGAACGTTTTTGCAAGAGCCTCTTTCCAGCAACAGTCAGACTGATGGCAAAACAAATTACAGACATGTCTACCTAACCTTAAATCTTTTTGTTTAAATGCATGCAACCTTGTTGTTATGGTGAATTCCAATACAATGTTTTATGGTATGCACATAAGGTCACTTTACAGAAAGCACACTACTGCACTTTACAAGTAATTTAATTTAGTAATTTAATAGATTTTTTTTACTCATCTCACTTCTCTACACTCTGTAGCAGGGATCTTAGGACACCTTGGAATGTCTCTTTTATTTGTCTGGTGTTTGTCTTGTCCTGTAGTTATCATGCCTTCTGTTTTTCATTTATTCTTTTGCTGTTGACTTGAGAGCCTTCAAAATTCCTATGTACCCCTACTGTGTAAGTGTACAAATGACACATAAATCTCTTGATATGTGGGGCTCTACCAAACTGTTGCCACAAAGTTGTATAGAATGTCTTTGAATGCTGTAGCATTGAAACTTCCCTTTACTGGAACTAAAAGGCCCAAACCTGTTCCAGCATGACAATGCCCCTGTGCACAAAGCGTTGTATAAAAGTTGTATAAAAGTTGTATAGAATGTCTTTGAATGCTGTAGCATTGAAACTTCCCTTTACTGGAACTAAAAGGCCCAAACCTGTTCCAGCATGACAATGCCCCTGTGCACAAAGCGAGGTTCATGAATACATGGTTTGTCAAGGTTCGAGTGAAAGAACTTGAGTGCCCTGCACACACCCCTATCCTCAACCACACTGAACACCTTTGGGATGAACTGGAATGACAACTGAACCCCAGACCTCCTCACCCAACATCAGTGTCTGACCTCACTAAAGCACTTGTGGATGAATGATCATATATCCCCACAGCCATGATCCAAAATCTAGTGGAAAGCCTTCCCAGAAGAGTGGAGGTTATGAAAACAGCAAAGGAAGGACTACATCTTAAATGGGATGTTCAACAACAAATATCAGTGTGATGGTCAGGTGTCCACAAACTTTTGGTCATATAGTGTAGTATGGTAATTTGCTCTCTTAAGCTCCTGTGAAGGCAAGCTAGAATAAAATATGAAAGGATGTGTATGCGTATAAGTGTGAGTGTGTGTGACATTTAGCTGGACTAAGTGACAGGCGTCAGATTGGTGACGCAATAAGATGTGAAACATGTCCATGTGTGAATGTGTGTGCGTACCACATTGTAACCAAGTGCCTAGAACATTGCCTTGACTATAATTCAACTGTAAAATATTATGCTGTCTAGTAAAGATAATGGCAGTATAATATACTGAGAGAGGAATAAGGAAAACATAACAGCGGTTAATGTAACACACTGAGGAAGCGTGGAGTACTCAGGAAGTGACTTTGTTCCACCTAAAAATCATGAGAAAGTCTAATTTTAAGGCCATAATTAAAAGCTAGGGAGTCACAGCTCCTGATTAACAGCTCCTGATTAAAGACTATGAAATATAATCTCAAGCGTAGGGACTGAAAAAAAAAGACCACCGAGGAGCAGGGTTGACCCCAATGACCCATACCCATCTAAGGTTAGAAAATAATGCTGGAAGAATATAATGGTGAAGATACGATAGAAAATATACGATAGAAGATAATGCAAATGACGCATATGATGTGATCTAAAAAAAGGAAGAGTTTATATACACCAGAAAAGGATAATGAAAATGATGCAAAGAACCAGATAAGTTCATCCACAAACTGAGTACCTACTTCAACACAAACTGGTACAGCATCTGTAACAGTGCTGCTGCTGCTAACCCAAGCGATTTCTCAATCTATTTTTCCCTCAATCTATTTAGCACTTATGAATAAAATTCTGAGATCTTTTTTTAGACCCTGTGTCTTCTGCATGCTCTGGGATCCATGCTACAATCCAGGGGCGCTGTTACAAAATGTGAGTCCAATGAAAAAATATACTATTGGGCCCCACCCCCAAACAAAAAACACCCAGTACCCTAGAAAACCCACACTTAATGCCCTACTTGTGTGAAACAATTCTGTAAAATTTCACAGAAAAAATATAATTTTTCACCACTGGGTGTCAGTGGTTACTTTCACACTGCAAGCCTCATTGATCAGTTAGGATTTTTTGCTCAGATCAGATTTGCCTATTGTAACGGTTCTCATTCATAATTACAAGTGAGTTGTATCTGATTTTAATGAGAATGTGCCTGTCCTCAGAAACACAGTGTGAATAAAGCAAGCTCGGACGTGGAAACCCACTCCATGAAGCTCGCGACGCACAGTTTTTGTGGTTAATTTAATGCCAGTGGAAGTTTGGAACTCTTCAGCTATGGAAACAGTAGAACATTGGTGACCTTTACACACCACGGACCTTAGTAGTCATTGACCCCGCTCTGTGACTTTACGCGGTCTTCCGCTTCGTGGCTGAGTTGCTGTTCTTCCTAAATGCTTCCACTTGCCAATAATACCACTTACAGTTGACCGTAGATTATCCATGAAATTATGAAATTTCACAAACAGTCTTATTACAAAGGTGGCATCCAATCACAGTACCATGGTTGAAGTCACTGAGTTTTTCAGAATGACTCAACTTGTTTCACAAATGTTTGTAAATGGAGACTGCATGGCTAGGTCTGATTTCAATACCTGAATTCAATAATTAAGAGGTGTGTCCCAGTTTTTTGTCCATATATACAGTATATATAGGGAGAGAAAGGCCCTCACTACTTCCAATAATTCATTCCTCATTTTATGAAATAAATTGGTCTTGCTTATATCCTTCTGTCTATGGATCTGTGCAGCTGTCCTTTTCAGATAAAACACAAGATGACAGATAATCATTGTGCCTTACAGGCTTAACACAAATATTAATCATCTCTTTCCTACAATGTATTATGTTTAATACACTGTGCATTATCCTTTGGTTTAAAAACAAAACAAAACAGTATTTTATTATGAACAAACTTGTCCAAGGTTCTCTGTGACATTAGATTTGAATAAATGATCTGACTTATTATTTGATTACTTGTTGAGTGCTGTGAATAACTATAATTGGCCCTTGCTCTAGGCTAATCCTTGTTCTGTTATTTTATGCCACTTCAATCTTTGAATTCCCTTTATGAAGTTAATGATTTTCCCGCTTTTTGTTGGTCAAAAGTGATAAGTTGCTTTAATATAGCGCACAGGACGACAGTAGCCTTTTCAGAGCCAAACAACACTGCTTGCACTCCATATGTGGAACCCTTGTTGTCATGCCAACCATGACAGTCCATTTATTTCCTGATGGCTATGACATCCTTTATCCATGCAAAATTGTAACTTGACAACCATGCTAACACAGCATTAAGGAAAGTGAATATGTGTAAGTGAAATGCAGAATTACTCTAAAGAATCATTTAATATAACTGAACACAGCATGATGGGACATAGTAAAGCTGCTAGAGACACTCTGAGTGTTTTACTGAGTAAAAGGAAGAGCATTGTGCTTAGGTTAATAAAGGCTCTGATCACAAAACACAACACTGCTTCTACAGGAAACTGCACCTAAGAAACCATGATACTGAGTAAGCCCCTGATGAGTTTATGATCCAGCTGGAAATAATATATTAAATAAGTCAATCGTTCTTCTACATTATTGGTTTTAGTCTGTCAGTGACAGCTTGATTTCTTTAATTCACTAAGCCACTCCATTGGCTTTTTCCAGTGTCTTCTTGAACCAGGAGAATAAGCAAATCTCGCCTTGACAGACATTTGTCAGCCAGCAACCCATAATCCAGTGACAATCAATGTGTTGGTGGTCTATTACTAGTTAAAGGCACCAACACCATTCTACACTGTCAGGGAAACACACAGCGAGTTTGAAAAATGAGTCTCATTATGCAATAGCAGTATGAGATGACATTTTTTTCCCTGTTCCAACCCCCAGCTGAACTAAGCAGCAAATAAAAGTTTTTTTGTACAGTACAACAAGATCTTGTATAGCTTGTAAGAGTCAGCTGATGGTTATTTTTATAGTAGGTGCCCTGAAATATGCTATTATTTGGTATGTACTGCCATACATACACAACTCCCACACTGCAGCTGTGGCCTTAAGAGAGAGAGGAAAAAAAAAACAACCTGAGAGAAAAAGAATGGGGGGATGGGAGCAGAGGAAAAGAAATGGAAAAGAATAGAGAAAATGAGAGAGAGAGAGACAGCAAGAGAGAGAGAGAGAGAAAGAGAGAGAGAGAGAGAGAGAGAGAGAGAGAGAGAGAGAGACAGAAAGAGAGAGAGAAATGAATACGGATGATATTATTTGCACGTGTGTGTATGTGTGTTTTTTCTGCATCATAACGACAAAGTGTATTAATTAACACACAGCTATATTTAGTGTTATATGCAATCTATGGCTACTAATACTGTTTTAATGGGTAAATGGTTAAAAAATGTGTTTCTAGACTAGTAATATTTTATAGGTACCTTTTAAATGTTTTTAGTCCGATTAGCCATATAGACATCAAAGGGTTGAAGGTTATTACAGGATATCAGTGAATGTGGGTTACGCAGGCAGGTCATTGATGTTCTTTGGATCTAATAAAGTGCACCAGTAAGGGTGATTTTGCAGGGATTAGAGTGGGTTGAGAAATTAAGTTTTTTAAATATGTTTGTAAAAAATATATTTCTAAATAAATATTTCCAATTGCGTTTCAAAGTTGAGTGAAGAAATGGTGAAACAGCCTCAATCATGATAATGTTTGATCAGATTTACTTCAGTTTTTGGGTTTGTTACATTCCAAAATGATGAGAAAAGTCTGCTAGACAAGCTTTCTGAATATCCTTAAAAGCTGGGACACAGTGCCAGTTATGTCCATATGATTTTCTAGATAGATTTTCTTTTAATAACAATGAATAGCATCCATTTCAGGATGATGAAAAACATGTGCAAAAGAAAAGTTTTTAGTTAAAAATTTTAAAATGATCTAAATGACTAATTTTGGCGTTCGATTTTGCTGAGACCTGGCAACCAGACCTTTGAGATTCATGTCTTTAAAGCTTCATATAAAAGTAAAAACCTCAAAAACATTTATGTTTTGTCTTGCAGGATCCCAATCCTCATGTACAACCCTTAACTCTCAATGTAAAGCTTTCTGGCAACCTATAAAAAAAATGTAGTGCTCTGCTACGAGTATTCGTATCTGCTCAGTCCAAATAATTCATTCATATTTGGTTATATCTCGATCATGTATTCAGTGAATTAAGACACCCAGTACCTGTCAGTAGATCAAGACTCACATTTCTTGCTCATTACTCTGCTATTAATAATATTACAGTTAGTGAATAATTCATGGTCATTACTTAATCATATGCATATTTAAGGCAAGTAGCTGAAAAATAAGTCAAGACAATAAGTTGTTAACTACTTACCATCTACTTCATTTACAAGCTCAATAACCTTGCTAGTGGAAAATTTAATCAAACTAATATGTTTCTGGATATATGGAGGTATGTGTACTGCTTGAATTATGTTTACTGCACTTGCCGGTGTACACACAGTTACTGACTGAGTTACGAAACCTGATTTAGGATTGGGGCTTAAGTGAAACACAGGAAGTGTCATTCAGTTTGCTGTAACTTGGCATTTTAAAGGTACATTATTAATATATCTGAGCAGGGTCTCTGTCCTCATGCACTCAAATACACACATATAAACAGCTGCCATAATGTGTCAGGAGTTGCTTGAATAATGACAGACTGAAAAGCAGTGTAAAAGCTGTAAAGAAAATGCAGAGGTTGGGGGTTTGTAGAGAGTGAAATATACAGATGTGACCTTGTAGAAGAACACAAAAAATAAAACAGAGAAAAACATAAGAGTTACTCAATGTAAGTGTATGAACAAGAATGCTGCCAACAACTGTGACGTAACATTTTAAGCGATGAATTTGTTAGCTTTATTATATATTAAAGATCAACGTCCCCTCACCCTTCACCAGCTCACATTGATTCAAAGACTGAATCTCTTGATTTATGATTGCACTGGAGCACTGCCATGTCAGAATCTCATTTGCTGATGGACTAAAATGGATTGATTTCTGCAAAGCGCGGCACTGGGAAGGTCACAACTCAATACATTTATGCTCTTTGCTGCCCTTGGTGTATGGTCAGCACTGTTTTGGCTCAGGTCCTCTTTGTGGGCTGAGTCTCATTGGCCAGTGGCATGTTGAGTAGGGCTTGTGATTGGTGGAAGCTAGGACAAGCCATTTTTTCTGTTGTGGCCTGTCAAAGAGAGAGAGAAAGAGAGAGAGAGAGAGAGCGAGAGAGGGTACATTCAGTATTTGATAAAAGGAGACCCAGACAGCTTTCAGCTGCTCATTCTTGGATCAGATGAGGAGAGGCTGTATATTAACCTGCAAACAAGCACGCACACACACACACACACACACACACACACACACACACACACACACACACACACACACACACACACACACA
>JAQQZR010000956.1:0-12454 GCA_030068235.1 Notoglanidium macrostoma | reverse complement strand
TATTGTCAGTAAACATATAAATGTCTATTTCTCAGAGTTCCTACGTGATGCAGTAAAACCAAAACTATTTTTGTGCATACCTGTCACAATAAGCAAAAACTTTTCAGGAAGGAAGACTTTTAAAAATAATTGTTGTGCAGTGATTAATAATGTATTCAATTTAACATTGTTTTCTGTTTGCATAACATTGCATAACATCCCGCACTGTTTGTGCATAACCTAGGAGTTGAAATTTTGCAGACACTCCTGAGTTAAACCAGAATTTAAAAATGTAGATAAAGGTAAATTCATGAGCAAACCGAAATATTTAACAATTAACACAAAAACAATTAATGTTCTACACTGTGCTATCATATCAGCTCGCGATCTCAACTCCACTTCCCAGCAGTCTCTGTGGGAAGAAGCTGATAAACATGGCTGCCAAAGACTACGTTTCCTGGGATTCCTCAGCACTGCTGTAATCAAGGACTCCTGAATTTTAAGGAGCCCTAAGAGGCCTCACTAACCCTAATAAGCTGAGCCCCCTAAAGGTTTGATACTAGATTTGCCCCTGCTCCATGCTATGCTTTTTTAGTTGAATTTAACAATGACGGGAACCAGTAGATACTAGTGAATATATCTGTGCACTCACCTCACCTTCACCAATCATACAATTCAATATGCCAGACATTGAATCAGGCTTTGATGGACTGTAGCCTGGTTACTCCCCAAGTCCACCAGGGCTTGATGTGTATTCCCACGTATGCAAGCAGTATCATCAGTGACAAGCGATACACTCTTGCTTGATCAGGGGAGGTCTATGGTTTATCAGAAATCCAGAGCAGTGTTCCTGCTTCTATGATTCTCACCATGCCTACCAACCTGCCTGGGCTTTGCCCTGGTCCTGGTGGGCATGGATGGTTTCACCTGTGTAGAGAGAATGGGAGTTATCGGAAATATCAGAGTAGAAGAAGGGAAGAGGGATGAGGGAAAGTCTCAGTTTGTAACTACAGCTTCCCAGTGTAATTAACTAATCAAAATTCATATTTTATATTTTTCAAAATAAATAATAACTTCCATGTTGGAATTCATTGTGCTGATATTTTTTTATAATCTATTCTAATGTGATAGCCTACTTTTTAAAAAATCTTTGCTTTTCTGTTATTGCATAAATGTGTCAAGGTAATATTATAGAATATCACATTAATTACAAATCATTAAAGATATTTGTGTCAACTGAATGTGACATCTGCCTTCCTAACTATCTGGGAAACAGCATAAATAATTAGAATTAAGAAAGAATAAAGAATTATAAGGAAACGTCAATAAATTAGTCTTTGATGGATTGTGGGTTATTTTTATTAAGTTGAAATAATTGCTTAATTCAGTGTAACAAGATACTATGTCATTAGGATTTGCATGTTCAGTTTGCATGTTCTCCCTGTGCATGCGTGGGTTTCCGCCGACTCTGTCATGGTATGAGGGCTGTGTCAGTGCCCTTGGCAAAGGTATGATGACAACATGAATGCAGAAAAGTTCACTGAGATTTTAGAGCAACATCTTTTGGATGTCTATCCAATTTCAACAAGATGCAAAACCACATGCTGCACACTTTACAAAGGCATGGCTGTGGAAGAAGAGGGTACGGGCTGGATTGCTCTCACTGCAATCGTGACCTGTCCCCAATAGAGAATGTATTGTCATACCAGCCATGCATGTCATTTCCCAGCTCCACAGTACAACATAAGATACATAAGGAGTTGCACATACACAACACAGGAATCTTATAGCTTTGGGGAAGAAGTTGTTACAGTGTCTTTATTGAGGTCGCCAGATGCTGTGGTATCTATTGCCAGATGTAATTTAGATAAATTGTCTATTGAGCGGGTTGGTGAGTTGGTGTTGAGGTGTGACCATCTGCCAAATGAACACAGATATTTAATGGTAAGATGGTAAACTTCTTGAGCACAGGAATGATGGTGATGGCCTTGAAGCAGTTGGGAACAGCTAGCTGGTTTCCATACTCTATGAGCATGCGGCCAAGTATGGTATCTGGTCCTGCTGCCTTGTGTGGGTTCACTCTTTAGAGGATTCTCTCTCGGACAGCCTTGGACAGACACAGCACCCCGATGGACTGTTTATTGGCGCCGGAGATTTTAACCATGCACACTTCAGGCCAGTGCTCCCGAAATTCCATCAGTATGTGGACTTTGCAACAATCATGCTGTATCTTGTTTACACAAACATTCCCGGAGAATACCGAGCAGAGTCGCGCCCCCATCTCGGCTATTCATACCACATCTCTGTTATGCTAATTACAGACTGCTTGTCAGACACTCCAAACCGCTTCTGAAGCAGGTGAGATTCTGGCTAGCAGGAGTCATCTCCACTCTTCAGGACTGTTTTGAGCACACAACATGCTCCAACCAGAACCTGTGGATGACTGCAGAGGTGCATGAATTGCTGACAACCAGTGACTCTGCCTTTCAGAGCAGGGGACAAGGTGAGAACAGCAAGCGTCAAACTTGCCATCAGAGCAGCAAAGCACACACAGCCTGAGAAACCACAGCTACTTCCAGGACAGCGGCGACACTCGGCCCATGTGTTGCGGCCATCACCGGCTACAAGATAACACCTGCCTGTGATTGTGTAACGGCCCGGGTCCGAGATAGGTGAAACCTCAAGTGCAGCGGCGTGCACGAAGGGAGAGAGCCAATGTCTTACCGGAGATTGAGTGGAATCCGAAGCAGCGTGGTTGGTCAAGTGGCAGGTGAGAAGTAGTCTGGGAAGAGCCAGCGCCGAGTGTCCGAGGCGTGTACAGCGTGAGAGAAGTCCGTGAGCGGGTCGAAAGGAGAGGCAGAGAATGCGGCAAAAACACGGAACGAAAACGCTCAAAACTGAGACGAAAAAGTAACAGGGAAAACACTAAACAGGCAAATAGCGGGAGAATAACACTCGTAGAGAGAAGTAGGGCTTGTAGCATGAGTCGTGCTAAAATCATGAACGAGCGAAGTGTACTCGCGAACTTCCGTGTTTATACTCGACGACCCGGAAGTGGGGTCTTGACCCTGAATGTCGAGGTCGGCGCATTCGGCGCCGTTGCTGTGGTGACGTGCTGAGCGTCCGTACGGGTAGCTCTAGTACGGCGAGCGGGAAGCGCGACAGATTGTGAAGCCTCCCTACCAGATGCGTTTAACAACTTCTGTAACAGAGAGGAAGACCGCCCCTTCTCACAATGACCAGGTGCTACATCTGACCACAGCTGATGTGAGGAAAACTCTTCGCAGAGTTATGCCAGAGAAGGCTGCTGTGCCGGCAATGAGGAAGAACATCCCTGGGAAAGTGCATAGAGGAATGTGCAGACCAGCTGGCAGATGTCCTCACTCACATCTTCAACATCTCCCTGGGCACGGCTTTCGTTTAGAAGTGCTTCAAAGCCAGCACCATCGTTCCTGTGCCAAAGAAGTCTTCAGCGTCCTGCCTCGATGACAATCGTCCAGTTGCACTCACACCCATCACAATGAAGTGCTTCAAGAGGCTCATCATGAGGCACATTAAGACTCTGCTGCCGGCCTCACTGGAACCACTGAGGTTCGCCTATCGCCCCAACCAGTCTACAGATTGCCACCACCCTACATCTGGCTCTCTACTTCCTGAAAAGGCTGAGGAAAGCCCATCTTCTACCACCCATCCCCACCACCTTCTACAGGGGACTATCGAGAGCATTCTGAGCAACTGCGTCACTGTCTGGTATGTCTACACCAGTATCGGACCACAAGACCCTACAGCGGATAGTGAGAACAGCTGAGAACCTCATTGGAGTCTCTCTTCCCTACATCACAGACATTTACAAAACACACTGCATAAACAAAGGCACCAGCATTGTGGACGACCCCACACACCCCTCACACAAAGTCTTTACCTTCCTGCCACCTGGCAAGAGGTTGCAAAGCATTCGGGCCCTCACTTCCAGACTGTGTAACAGTTTCCAAGCATTCAGACCACTGAACACTCAGGGACTGGACTCATACACACACAAACACACAAACACACACACACATACACACACACATGCACACACAAACACACACACACACAAATGAATACATTTGTGAGCATTATTTGGAGAGCATTATCGGGTGTACTCTACCATTGCTCCAAGAGCTCTACGACAGCAGGGCCACAAAGTGGACTGGCAGGATTATAGCTAATCCCTCTAATCCCAGCCACCACCTCTTCCATCCGGCAGAATACTCACGTCTGTCAAGGTCCGCACAACAAGACATGCCAACAGCTTTTTCCCCAGAGCTGTGGCACTCATAAACAGAAGTGGACAATCTGCACTTTAAAATATGCTGCTGTTAAACAGACATATACATCATAAACGTATATACACCATATTTATTTCATATTTTTCATTTCTGTTGTTTACATGTAAATAGACTGCTCTTATTACTCTCAACTGTGTATTTGACAATCATCAAATTCCTATCATGTGTAACATGCCAGGCGAAATAAAGCGATTCTGATTCTGATTCTGAATTTTTGCACTTGTATCTCACTGATTAAGTTTTATTGAACTTGCACATCTTGGTTTAGCGCTGCTCTGTCTTGTCTTGTGATGTCTGTGGTGTTTGCCCATGTTTGCACACATGCACTTTATGTTGTCTTATTTTGTCTTCTGTTGCACATGTGCACTTTTATAATTCTGTGTTGTCTTACATGTAGTACCTTGTTCCTGGAGGAACATTGACTCATTTTCATGTACTGAAGCAGTGTCTGCACTTCTTATGGTGTCTAAAAAGGGAAAGCCTCCCACCTGCCATTTTCACTAAATTTTACAGAGGAACCTTAGAGAGTGTCCTAACCAGCAGCATCAATACCTGGTTTGGGAATTACAATGTCTCAGACCGCAAGTCCCTGCAGAAGATAGTGAATACAGCAGAAAAAAATCATCAAGACCTCTGTCCCCTCCATCCAGGAAATTTTTTGTATACAATGCATCCGCAAGGCCTCAAGCATTGTGGAGAACCCTTCCACCCACTCAGTGGACTATTTATCTGACTTCCATCTGGCATAAGATACCGCAGCACCCAGACGAGCTCAACCGGACTCTGTAACAGCTGCTTCCCCCAAGCTGTAAGATTCCTGAACTCCCTGCAGGTCCCCACCATGACCAGGTGCCTGAACCAGAAACTTTAATCAGACAGTTCAAACTGTCATTTTATATAGGAGAAATATCCAGTCACTTTAACTGACACTTTATTTATGTTTGCAATATTGTTATATTGCAGTATGGTTTTGCATTATTTTGTTGAAATTGGATGGAAAAGATGTTGCCCTAAAATCTCAATGAACTGCATTAATAATATCATCACAGAAATATAAATTACCTTTGCCAAGGGCACTGACAAAGCACACACACCATGACTCATACTCGACATTGGATTTAGGACTTCTTGTTGATAACAGTCTTTGGTCCGGCGCACACTGCATCCATTTCTTCCAAACAAAGATCTGGAATACTGATTTGTCTGACCCCAATACACGTTTCAACTGTGTGATGGTCCATCCTGGATGCTATGAGGGGTGTTCAGGTCGGGTTTGCACCCTTGCAATTCATGCACTGACATTCCTCCAGATTCCTTGAATCGTTTAATGATATTATGCACTGTAGAGAGAGAAATATGCAAATCCCTTTCAATTTTTCTTTCAGGAATATTGTTTTTAAAGATGTCAAAAATTTTCTCATGCATTTGTTGACAAATGGAAATCTTTGCCCCTCAATGACTCAGTCTTTTGTGGATACTGCTTTTGTACTAAAAGATGATTATAACCACCATCATCTTTTTCAGAACCCATCATTATTTATTCTTTTCTTTTACCTCATTACTAGCCCTAATTTGCACCTGTCCCACCTTTTTATGGAATGTGTTGCAAGCCTCATATGCAAGCATGAATGTTTATTTACAAATGAAATTGCGTTGATCAGAACCTTCTGGGTTCATACTGTCTGCAATTAAATAAAAGTCAAAGTAAATGTACCATACAATTTTTTACTTAGCATTTTCCATACCATCCATCCATCCATTCTCTTCCGCTTATCAGAGATTGGGTCACGGGGGCGGCAGGAAAGAGAACCAGACTTCCCTCTCCCCGGCCACTTCTTCTAGCTCTTCCGGGGGAATCCCAAGGTGTTCCCAGGCCAGCTGAGAGACATAGTCCCTCCAGCGTGTCCTGGGTCTTCCCCAGGGCCTCCTCCCGGCTAGACGTGCCCGGAACACCTCACCAGGGAGGCGTCCAGGAGGCATCCTAATCAGATGCCCTAGCCACTTCATCTGACTTCTCTTGATGCGGAGGAGCAGTGGCTCTACTCTGAGCCCCTCCCGGATGACTGAACTTCTCACCCTATCTTTAAGAGAGAGCCCAGACATCCTGCGTAGGAAACTCATTTCAGCCACTTGTATTCACGATCTTGTTCTTTCGGTCACTACCTATAGCTCATGACCATAGGTGGGGGTAGGAACATGGTAAACAATCATGACAACATAACAATCGACTGATAAATTGAGAGCTTTGCCTTATGGTTCAGCTATTTTTTCACCACAACAGACCAATGCAGAGCCCTCATCACTGCGGATACCGTACCGATCCGCTTGTCGATCTCATGCCCCCTTCTTCCCTCACCCGTGAACAAGACCCCGAGATACTTAAACTCCTCCACTTGGGGCAGGATCTTACCCCCAACCCTGAGAGGGCACTCCATCCTTTTCCAGCTGAGGACCATGGTCTCGGATTTGGAGGTGCTGAATCCCATCCCAGCCGCTTCACACTCGGCTGCGAACCGATCCAGAGAGAGCTGAAGATCACGACCTGATGAAGCAAACAGGACAACATAATCTGCAAAAAGCAGTGATCCAATCCTGAGTCCACCAAAACTGGACCCCCTCAATGCCCTGGCTGCACCTAGAAATTCTGTCCATGAAAATTATGAACAGAATCGGTGACAAAGGGCAGCCCTGACGGAGTCCAATTCTCACTGGAAACGAGTTCAACTTACTGCCGGCAATGCAGACCAAGCTATGATAACGGTCGTACAGGAACCGGACAGCCCTTATCAGGGAGTCTGGTACCCCATACTCTCGGAGTACGCCCCACAGGGTTCCCCGAGGGACACGGTCGAACGCCTTTTCCAGGTCCACAACACACATGTAGACTGGTTGGGCGAACTCCCATGCATCCTCCTGGATCCTGCTAAGGGTATAGAGCTGGTCCACTGTTCCGCGACCAGGGCGAAAACCACACTGTTCCTCCTGAATCCAAGATTCGACTATCTGACGGACCCTCCTCTCCAGGACCCCTGAATAGACTTTTCCAGGGAGGCTGAGGAGTGTGATCCCTCTGAAGTTTGAACGCACCTTCCCGTCCCCCTTCTTAAAAAGGGGGACTATTACCCTGGTCTGCCAATCCAGAGGCACTGTCCCTGTTGTCCATGCGATGTTGCAGAGGCATGTCAACCAAGACAGTCCTACAACATCCAGAGCCTTTATGAACTCAGGGCATATCTCATCCACCTCCGGGGCCCTGCCACCGAGGAGTTTTTTGACCACCTTGGTGACCTCAGTCCCTGAGATGGAGGAGCCCACCTCTGAGTCCACAGGCTCTGCTTCCTCATTGGAAGACATGTTAATGGGAGGTCTTCGAAGTACTCCCCCCACGACCCACAACGTCCCAAGTTGAGGTCAGCAGTGCACCATCCCCAACATATACTGTGTTGACACTGCACTACTTCCCTCTCCTGAGACACCTGATGGTGGACCAGAATCTCCTCAAATCCGTCCGAAAGTCGTTCTCCATGGCCTCCCCAAACTCCTCCCATGCCCGAGTTTTTGCCTCAGCAACCACCGAAGCCGAATTCCGCTTGGCCTGCTGGTACCTATTAGCTGCCTCCAAAGTCCCACAGGACAAAAGGGTCTTGTAGGACTCCTTCTGGCAGCTTGATGGCATCCCTCACCGGTGGTGTCCACCAATGTGTTCGAGGATTGCCGCCACGATAGGCACCGACCACCTTACGACCACAGCTCTGGTTAGCTGCCTCAACAATAGAGGCACGGAACATGGCCCATTCAGACTCAATGTCGAAGTTCTGCCGGAGGTGGGAGTTCCCAGCGGACCTTCACAACACGTTTGGGCCTACCAGGCCTAACCGGCATCCTCCCCCACCATCGAAGCTTACTCACCACCAGGTGGTGATCAGTTGACAGCTCCGCCCCTCTCTTCACCCGAGTGTCCAAGACATAAGGCCACAAGTCCGATGACACAACCACAAAGTCGATCATCGAACTGAGGCCGCGGGTGTCCTGGTGCCAAGTGCACATATGAACACCCTTATGCTTGAACATGGTGTTTGTTATGGACAATCCGTGACGAGCACAGAAGTCCAATAACAAAACACCACTCGGGTTCAGATCGGGGGGGCCATTCCTCCCAATCACGCCCTTGCCCACTGTCATTGCCCATGTGAGCATTGAAGTCTCCCAGCAGAACAAGGGAGTCCCCAGAAGGTATGCCCTCTAGCACCCCCACCATGGGACTCCAAAAAGGGTGGGTACTCCAAACTGCCATTCGGCACATATGCACAAACAACAGTTAGGACCCGTCCCCCCACCCAAAGGCGTAGGGAGGCTACCCTCTCGTCCACCGGGGTAAACCCCAATGTACAGGCTCCAAGTCAGGGGGCAATAAGTATGCCCACACCCGCTCGGAGTCTCTCACCGGGGGCAAATCCAGAGTGGTAGAGAGTCCAGCCCCACTCAAGGAGATTGGTTCCAGAGTCCAAGCTGTGCATCGAGGTTAGCCTGACTATATCTAGCCAGAACCTCTCAACCTCGTGCACTAGCTCAGGCTCCTTCCCCTTCAGAGAGGTGACATTCCACATTCCAAGAGCCAGCTTCTGTAACCGAGGATCAGACCACCAAGGTCCCCGCCGTCAGCCACTACCCAACTCACACTGCACCCAACCTCCTTGGCCCCTCCCATAGGTGGTGAGCCCATGGGAAGATTTTCCATACCATCCAAACTTTTTCTGATTTGGGGTTGTTGATATTGTTTGTTTATTTTTTATCTTTCAGATAAATGAAAAGTTACTACTTTGTGTTTGGATAATTTTTATGCACATTTTGGACCAGAATGCCCCAAAGCTTTTACCAAAGGAGGAGCAACTGGGAAAAGTTTGCTAAACTTTTACACCTAAAAAAACAAAAAAAAACCTAAACAAAGGTAAATAATTTGTGTGGATATGTTCAATAGGCTCTTAAAACTGTTTGCTCCTGGTAATCAATGGTGCATTGTGCCACATTGCAGAACTAAGACGATGACTCTTGACCAAAGAAAAGAAGTTGTCATTCATTGCGTGTTTGTTTACTTAGGTGAAAAGGATGTTGAAAGCTTTTACCAAAGGAGGAGCAACTGGGAAAAGTTTGCTAAACTTTTACACCTAAAAAAACAAAAAAAAACCTAAACAAAGGTAAATAATTTGTGTGGATATGTTCAATAGGCTCTTAAAACTGTTTGCTCCTGGTAATCAATGGTGCATTGTGCCACATTGCAGAACTAAGACGATGACTCTTGACCAAAGAAAAGAGGTTGTCATTCATTGCGTGTTTGTTTACTTAGGTGAAAAGGATGTTGAACTCCAAGAATACCAGTTATAAACAGTATGTCAGTATATGAAATAATAAATAAGTAAATGAATAAATAAAGTGTGGTGGGCTGGCGACATACACAGGCTGTACCCCGCCTCTCACCCGAAACAACTGATGGGATTTGCTCCAGCTTCCAATAAAGCGATATAGATAATGGATGGATGGCTGGATGAATAAATAAATGAAAAATTAATTAATTAAAAAATAAATAACAAATCATTCCTATGTCTTGTAAGGTAGAAAATTCTTTTTTGCTCTCAGATTATGCATAATTTGAATATTAGCATTGGCTTGGAGTGTTCCCAAGTAATGAGTGGCTTGGGAAATGTGGTTAAAGTTGTGCAATTAGTGAAAGTAAAATTTAATTTTTCAAAATTGTTAATTTAAGTGAACTCAATCAAGTAATATTCCTTAATTTTTACATTGTTTGGCTTAATTAGTAGACTGCAAATGTTTTTACATGCTGCTGCTATATGAACATTTAAAAATTGTGATTTCAATTGATTTCTATGAGTACGATTTCAGGTAAAAAAAAAATGTACTACTAAAATTTACTTAAGTTTATTGCAGTATTTTTTTTTTTACGTAGTTTTATGTTTAATGTATGTTTATGCAGAAAGTGAGGTTTTAGTTTTTACTATTCTCACTTTAACCACATTTGAAATCACGTAAAATAGGGCAATGAAATAATTCAGTGCGGTGAAAAGATACTATTTGCTTTAATAGACAACCAAATGGACTTCTCTGCTTGTCAAGGATTAAAAGCAGTCGGAAATCAACACTTGGAAGACACTGCCACGTAACGAGAAAAAAATCAAGTAAGCAAAATAACAAGAAAAGAGACTCATAAATACATCACTTTATATTGTGTTACTCACCGAATCCTCAACGCCGCTACTCTGTTGTTTCTGTTGTGGCATCTTCACACTAAGATGATGTAAAATGAATTTTAAATAAAAATGTCTCACTAAGTATTAAAGAGTCTGTTAAGTCATGTTTTTCTCATGAATGTGATGGACTATTATATCAATATGGTAGCTTTTAATATAATAATTTATTTATTAACAGATTTAATAAATTCATCAAGATGAAAAGATGCTTTAAAACCTAAATCACCCTATTTAATCGAAAATACCGCTATTTACATTACACCTCTTTGTGCTCTCTCGTTTGTGCTTCATGCGCTGAAAACGCGACGGTCAAACTGCTGGAGACGCTCAGAAAAATTTTTTTTTCCAAGCAAATGCATACGTGCAAACAGAATAAGTACTGTTGTTATCTTTTTAACATGAATAATAATGGCAAAGGATTTCGATGTGATTTTTTTAAATAAAATGTACAATCTGCTTATGAATTATAAAAATAATAAAAGTTAAGAGTAATGTATGGAAATATATAAATATAGTGTGAAAGCCAAAAGACAATTATTTACACTTATAATGAGATTAATATAACAGTTTTTAACCATATGTATTATGTAACATGAAAATTTTAAAAAGGTCATAAAAATGATAGTATGTTGAAAATTTATGGATGTTTAGAAATGTATCAATCATGTGTATAAGAAACGTGGTCACACATGTGTTTATTCAAGCATCAACAGACAATGTTCTTATCAAGACAATTTGTGGTAACACAATTGTGCAACTTAGCCGCTGAAAACGCTACAGAAAAAGTGACAGAGCACGAAGATATTTACACTGATATTTTTTATATGTTTATGATGTATGATGATATCGAATAATTTAGTGAATACAATTTGATACGTTAATCAAGGAAAAGCTTATAATTTAATTATTCATGATATATGCATCAACATACTATTTTCTTATCAAGACATTTTGAGGTAACAACGATTGTGTGGCGTCGGAGCTGAAAACGCTACAACGAGAGTTATAAAGCGACAGGACCTGAGGAAAGCTGTTTTTCAGACAATCGCCTATTTTCACATACGTGAAGATCGTTTCACTGATTTTTTTCACATGTTTATGATGTAGGATGATAGCTAATAACATTAATTATTGAGTAAATACAATTTGATACGTTAATCACATTATAATAACATTAATAATTTACTGAACGCAATTTTGATTTGCTTATTTTAAAAAATCTTAAAATATTGATTGATTAAATTAGAAAATATTATTTTTGTATACAACTGCCTAAAAGATATCTTGAAAAATAACCTTTCTAACCTTATTAATCATGAAATATGCATCAAATACAATATTCTTAAGACATTTTGTGGTTACACGATTGTGTGCCTTAGGCAGTGAAAGCGATATAACGAGAGTTACAAAGAGTTAGAAACTCAGGAAAGCTGTTTTTCAGACAATCGCCTATTTTCACATGCTTAAAGGTGTTTTCACTGATATTTTTTAATATGTTTATGATGCAGAATGATAACTAATAATTAATAATTTAGTGCATGCAGTTTTGAACCGTTTACTACGAAAATCTTGAAATACTGATTGTTTACATTAGAAAATATTATTTTCATATGCAGTTGGCTAAAAGACAATATCTTGAAAAATAAACTTTCTTACGTCATTTCTCACGAAATATGCATCAACCTACAATGTTTTTATTAAGACATTTTGTTTTAACACGATTGTGTGCCTTATGCGCTGATAACGCTATAGCGAGAGTTAGAAAGCGCTAGGAGCTCAGGAAAGCAGTTATTTAGACATTCTCCTATTTTCACATACATGAAGATGTTTTCACTGACGTTTTATATGTTTATGATGCAGAATGATAACTAATAACATTTA
>JAQQZR010000955.1:0-12455 GCA_030068235.1 Notoglanidium macrostoma | reverse complement strand
CACAGAGTTGTCCTGAAGCCACTCCTTTGATATCTTGGCTGTGTGTTTAGGGTCGTTGTCCTGCTGAAAGATGAACCGTAGCCCCAGTCAAGAGCGCTCTGGAGCAGATTTTCATCCTGGATGTCTCTGTACATTGCTGCAGTCATCCTTCCCTTTTTCCTGACTAGTCTCCCAGTTCCTGCCGCTGAAAAACATCCCTACAGCATGATGCTGCCACCACCCTGCTTCACTGCCAATTGGCCAATCGGTGGAAACAGGTGCATCTCATCTATAGACTGATCATGTCAAGTTTAAAAGGACTCTCGGTTGCGCTACAATAACTCTATGATTAAATTTGATTCAACTAAATTCATCATGTCTTGGCTACTGGTAGTTTCAGCACTTACTGAAATAATTTCAGATCATTATAATCATATCTCATAATTTCACGAGAAGTTGTATAATTATAAAGAATAATGTAGCTTGGAAATTAAAGATAGAACATTTCATTTATACTAGGTAAAGAAAATAATACAAATGATGAAAAAGCTGGTATATGATATGTAGCTGATAAACACATTTTGTCTGTTGTAGTCACCCAGCACACCAGCTCGCCTGTCCAGCATTGGCTAATGTTAATGTTCACGAGTCCACCATCAGGAGAACATTAAACAACACTGCTGTGCACGGCAGGGTTGCAAGGAGAAAGCCACTGCTTTCCAGAAAGAACATTTCTGCCCCTCTACAGTTTGCTAAATATCACATGAACAAGCCAGAAGGATTTTGGGGAAAAAATGTGGATGGATGACACCAAAATAGAACCTTTTTGGTTTAAATGAGAAGCATTATGTTTGTAAAAAGTAAAACCCTGCATTCCAGCATAATGACTTTATCCCATCTGTGAAAAATGGAGGTGGAGGTATCATGGTTTTAGCCTGTTTTGCTGCATCAGGGCAAAGACATCTTACCATCATTAATGGAACAATGAATTCTGAATTATACCAAGACTGAAAACTCTTTCATGTCTGTGCTGAAATCTATGGATGACCGGTCGGTATTTTCATAAACCTTTGTAGGGAGGTCTCCTCCAGATAGTGACAATTCGCTTTTCTGCTTTACTTAAATACACAATAACCAAAGATACAGAGATACACGCCACGAGTGAGAGACCTTAAAAAATAAACAGGGATTCCCGTCACTCACCCAGTGGTCTGTATCCCGAGACGAGCCCCCAACTGTTTGGATTTTGATTCAGATTCGATTCCTTTCAGACTCCGCAAACATCTCTCTCTCTTCCTCTGTGTGACAAGCGCTTGGAGATTGAGCTAACAGACACAAGGTCATGTTAAACTCAGTCTGATTTAATGAAGAAAGTTTAGAAGTACTTATACACAGAAGCACAGGCCTCAAGGAAACAGATAATTAGAAAAACACCTTATCTAGACAAAACATATGACATAATAAAAGTCCCCTGCGTGAGAAGTACGACACAGGATAAACACGGACAGTAAATCATGTTCTCTACGATAGCTAACCTATACAAATTTTGTCATGTCATAAAGACCTAGATTATCACAGGATAGAGCAAGGACAGCTGGACACAGTTAACTCCTGAGTCACGAAGAGCCATAATGACAGGAAAAGCCACAATGTCACTCCCTGGCAACAGGGTTAAAGGGTCAAAGGACAGAGAAAGAAAAGAAAACGGACAGTGATCAAATTAAAAGAACAGGGACAAGATTTTCAATCTAACAGTGTGTTTATGCAATGCGTGCTCACACACACCTGAGGTGTACAACGAAAATGGAACAAACATAGGACAATTTATTTTCTTTATCAAAAATCCACATAGTTTACTATTCTTTTCAGCTTATGTCCTTGCATTTCTATACTGCAGTTTGTCTGTGACATGACCGCTTTAAACTGTTCATAAAGCATTTAAAAAATATTTATCATCACCTATTGTTTATTGATTATGCATTTTAAGCAACTTAATCACTTTTGCAAGACTGACATTCCTTTTTGGAGTTTATGATGAACAAACTTCACTTATATGAAATTATACCAGTCATTTTTGTAAAATAAAATAGGCACAATTTGTGTTATTTTGATTACTCTAGACCAAAAACCAGAGAAAAACCTTGCTGAGTGATGTCCTTATACTCTGGCCCATGCATTTTCTATGGCAGGTCAGATCTGACTGGAACACCACAAACAGAAATTTGACTATTGACTGATTAAAAGTCAACAAAAACAGTTATCACTAATTTTGTCTTCAGACACAAAAGGATAAAGTCTGTATGCTTTATTGTAGCCAGATTAGAGAAACATAGATATGGTAGAGAAAAATTAATTGGCCAAATTTGTCCAGAAAACAACAGGAGGGTTAGACTTGTACACTTGTGAACACTTGTGTCTTTTCAAAATGGAAATCAGTGTCTGCCATGTCTGATGTAAGTTCTTACAATTTGTTTGTTTCTTCTGATACTGAGAACTGATTTGCATAAAGAATTAGCATGATGGGTTGTCTTAGTGACTAGTTTAGTGACTTATTTGTGAAATAAATATCTGTGGCAGTCGAAGCTTTCAACAAAACAGGATGGGATTTTCAATTTCAAGGTATGTTTAGGCATTCAGTGTTTTAAATTGTATGTATTATTGTCAGAAATAGTTGACCAATTATGAGTTAATGGTTCTTTCCCCTCTTTAATAAAATCTTGCTACTTTATGTAGAATTTCGGTACTTTATGCAGGAGCACTGTATCAGTACACATACAGTACAAAGATTTATTGTATTGTCTTGAATAACATGTAAAAAGTTACACAGTAAAAAATATAACCCTAGATTCTAGGTAATACTAAACTATTATGAATAACCAAACTGTTAATTTTACTCTATTACACCCATACATTTGTTAATTTCTCTTTTTGTCTTCAATTCATGTTAATACAGCATAAATATGTTTTCAGGTCTACAAAGTCAAATTTGAAACAATGAACAATTAATTTATTCTTTTTTTAATTATTGGCAAGTTTTTTAAATTCTGTATCCTGGATATTAAAGAAATAGTGAAAGAAACAAGAAAAAAGAAACATACTGGTATGGCATGGTATGTTTGCCATCAGTTAATTAAGGAAAATATAATTCTTCCTTTGAAATATAGTTCTCTCAACTATACAGCCTGGCTTGCTGCCACTCACATGACACTTTTCCAAAAGTATTGGAATAGTGACACAATTTCCGTACTTTTGCCTCCGTACACCCCCACAATGGATTTGAAAATAAGCCATCAAGATGTGATTTAAGTGCAGACTTTCAGCATTAATTCAAGGGGTTTAACAAAAAAAATATTTCATTCACAGGAAAGTTTAGGAATTACAGCCATTTTTGACAAAGTCCCTCCATTTTCACAGGCGCAAAAGTAATGGGTGACTGATAAGCAGATTCATGGCCAGTTATGATCTGTTTCCTCATTATTTTTTGACACATTAAGGAGATAAAAGTTCTCAAATTGATTCCAGTGTTGAACTGGAATTTGACAGCTCTTTATAGGAACTTTCAATATGCAGTCCAAACAAATGTCAATGCAAATGAAGGAGGCCATCAGTAGGTGGCAAAAACAAAGCAGACGTGTCAACAATTTGGTAGATTCTTTAAAAGAAGGAATGCACTGGTGAGCTCAGCAACACCAAAAGGTCTGAAAGACCAGAGAAGTCAACTAAACATGTCATTTTCAAAGTCTACAATCAAGAGATGGCTTCATGAATGTAACCACAGAGGGTTTATGTCAAGATACAAAACACCGGTAACACTCAAAAACAGAAAGGCCAGATTAGACTTTAATAGAAGGCTTGCCTAATTCAGGAACAAGACTTTTTGGACAGATGGAACCATGATTAACTTGTACTAGAATGATGGGAAGAGAAGGGTATGGAGAAGGAAACAAGGCCTCATGATCCAGAACATACCACATCATCTGTCAAAAATGGTAAACATGGGCATGCGTGGCTGTTAATGGAACTGGGTCACTGGTGTTTACTGATGGTGTGACTGCTGATAGAAGTAGCAGGATGAATTCTAAAGTGTATAGATATACTTTCTGCTCAGATTCAGTCAGATGGTGCAAAACTGATAGGACAGCGCTTCACAGTAGAGTTGGACAATCACCCAAAACATACCGTAAAAGCAATCCAAGAGCTTTTTAAGGCAAAGAAATGAAATATTCTTAAATGGCTGTCAGTCAGTCAACCCCACTGAACATGCTTTTCACTTACTGAAAACAAAACCAAAGGCAGAGAGACCCATAAACAAACAAATCTGCAATCGATGGTGATTGCAGTAGAGGCCTGGCTGTTACATCCCAGTCTAGGTTGGGCCACAATCTACAGAAGAAATAAAAGATGGTGAGACCAAGGTTACATTTGCCTTGTATTTTAATTACAGGATTTCTCTTTTAAGTGGTTAAAATCTTCAGAAGTAGGCTAGGCCAAAACAATAAACAAAGCTCCATCTACCAGTTGAACAAATAAACTAAATAACCTACCCAAAAGAAAGAAAAATATATTGCAGTACCTTCCGTCACTCCCTATCTGGCCCAAAACCAGGAGAAAACTGATAAACATAGATGGCACAAAGTTCCTTCTAACCAACAGCTATTGTGTGTTATTTACAAGTGAATATTATATATACAATGTATGATAACACTTTACAATACGGGTGCACAACTAAGCATATATTAATGCATGAACTAATGCTTACTTGATTATTAATTAATACATGAGCTAAATATGAAATAATTAAGAATAAGGCTCTGTTATGAATTCCTCTCAGTGCATGATGAATGGAGAGTGCTGCTCTCCTTTTTCATTTCGTTTCATTCACAACATGTACTTTAATTTTGACATCCAATTTTGCTTCTTGATCCTAATCTCATTTTTCTTTATAATTTACTCAATTTATTTAGATCAGTACATTCAATATGCTCCAGTATGTTATAGCATAATTGGCCAGATCTTTATGACTTTTGACTTTTAAATTGAGTTCCTAACAGATATTCTTTATCATCTGCTTTGATTGCTATAATACTATTTTTTTTACTTGCACTCACAGTCACCTGCTACCACAACCTACATTCTGTTCTGTAGACTGCACTCAAAAGCTGCAGTCTTTTTATAGGGTCTGAATTGCACTGTTTACAAAACATTTTCTGTAATGCAAAAATTTTATTTGGTTCTTATTAGGTGTTGCAAGTGCACCTTCCTTTGTCCTGAATATCATTTACCTGGTGTGACTAAGCTTGTGCGATTAAATCGTTTGTACAGGATCCCTGCCATTATGTCCAGTAATGTTTTCTTTACTGGTGATGATTATATTGCCAGGTGCAATTTAGTTGTTACTCATAAATATGGAAAAAGAGCAACCTTCTTTTTTCACCCCAATAAAATGGGAGATGAGCTACATATGAATCTGGAATAATTTGAATGATTAAATCATTAATTGCATTTTTCAAATCATAAATCCTGGGCAGGGAAAAATCAGTATTCTCCTAGTCAACAAAAGGCTGGGCCAGAACTGAACTATATTTGGCATGACCTGTTCTAATGCCCTTCACTGTTTCTCTAGGCTACGTCTATTGTATTGTATTGCAAGTGTGTTATAAAACTTTAAAATGAGATATTTTCAGCAGGTCTTGTCCCAGATGCTGTTTCCAACCAGCAACCTTACCCTTACAAATATCTTCTGATCATGAATCTGCAGTCATGGCCAGACGCACAGAATAACTGCAGTGCGAATCACACTGACCTGGCAACAGTCATAAATAATGATGATTGGTTACAACTGAGCAAAGAATCAGCACGCAAAGGTTTCACAGGACCTGCCTGGGTCGGATTGTACAATGATGTCGATAACTGGCGCTGGACCTTAAATAACCTCCCACTGAAGACTGTCAGTTATACCAATTGGTTTCCCGGACGGCCTTTTACTACTGTTGGATTTACTGCATGTGGTTTATACGGTTGGACTAATAAATGGTTTGATCAAGCATGTACACAGTTAAAACCCTTCATATGCTATAATGGTGAGTCAATATCCTGATGTTGATTTGCTTAGTTTTGGTCTGACGGCTGTTTTTTGTTTTTTTTTTACACATTTTGGATTCTGTTTTGGGTTCATATTGTCTGTGGAGACAGGTGCTGACAGAGACATGACCATTTATTTACTTTTTTGTTTTTCCACAGCTAATTTCAGTGGTGCTGCCAAGTTTATTGGAATCGCTAGTCATTGGTTGACCTGGCCTGGAGCTCAGGCTTACTGCCGAACACATCACACAGACTTGGCCAGCTCTCTTAACAGCTCAGATGACAACATCTTAGGGCAGATTAGGTATATCCAGGGCGATTCCTGGTTTGGGCTATATAGAGACACTTGGAAGTGGTCAGATGTAACCAATGCTTTAGACCTCCCATGGGCTCCAGGACAACCTGATTATTCTAAAGCAAATGAGAATTGTGCAGTGGTTAATAACGGACTGTTCAGTGTTGAATCCTGCACCAACCTGCACTATTTTTTCTGTAATAGTGAGTCTTTTGTTTTCTTGAATAATGCTGCTAATATTCAGTTGATGGTAACTTAAAAAAACCCTAAAATGAATTATTTGTTGATTTAAGTTTTGTGTTAACACATTTTTTACTCCCTGTATCTAAAACTAAAATATTTTAGAAAATCTTAGTGGCACCATAAAAGGAAGTGAAAATGAAATGCTATATTACTTTATAATAATAAATGCTCCTGTTTATTCTTATAAACACCTTCATCTAAAATTTGCTGCATCCTTCATTGCTTTCTTTTTAAATTGTCCTTCAGACATTTACCACTATATTGACTCAACTTCCCTTGATATGATTAAGTAAAGAAAGGGAGGGCTAATTTTGGTGCAAAAGTCAAAATTAATTGAAAAGTGACTGAACTGTTTTGAATGAATATTATGATATATGGCTTCGTTTTTTGTATACTTATATCTGTTCTGAAGAGGAAAAATGGTGTATTCTGGTGAAATTAAAACTATGGCATGTGTGTGTGTTTAATCCACAGTTTTCCAAATAAGGAGGCAGATAATGAGAGTGCAGTTGAAGTCTGACGGGAGTGTATTTGATCCTGCTGTGCAATCGTGCATTTTAGACCAGGTGAGTCGCAGGACATCTCTGAAGTTTTAAGAAATTTTATGTAAAACGCCCCTGTTAGCATTTCTTACTGCTCACCTGCTCGAATTCCTGTTGTTCTCAAGAATTTCCCTTCTTTTTTATTAATTCTTGGCTTGTCCGTGACATGTATTCCTTTTCTTTGTTGTTTAAGTAATTAAAACCTGGTTCGGATCTTCAGGTGAATCAGAAACTGGAGGAAAATGACGTGTTGAACACCACAGTGACCTGGAAGGTACAGCCAGATGGAAACGTCTTTCACAAGAAAAAAAAAAAGAAGGATGACCTGTAACATCTAAATGATCACCTTCAAGTCAAGCAAATTTAAATTTGAGCGAAATTTTATTTAACCTACAACATTTAAGCTTTAATCATTAGGGGGAGTCAGAAGACAAGATTAGCCGGCAGTGGTGCAATAAACATATTTTATTGCTCTGTTTGTGACAGGCCCACTTTGACTTTGCCACCTTAATTCTAAAGTCATTTTTCAACGTTATGGCAAATATTTAACATGTTCAGCTTTTGCTGCAAGTGGCCACTTGACACAGTGATAAGGAAAAAGTCAAAGAGGGTATTTTCAGTTAGTGGGTTTAATGCTTCATAAAATCTAATAATTCTTATATTAGCTTATAATAATGATGCTTAATGTAATTCTTCTATAGAGGATAGAGAATGTAATAGAACCTGTAAATACACTATGTATTCTTTAATATGTGTACACTGTACAGTCATGTACAGTATAATGCACTTTGCCACTACTGTAATTGTAATTTTCTTTTTGTTATTTGTTTATTATAGTAAAGAATCTTTCCTATATAGAATGTAATTACTGTATCTTTCTTTTTCTGACTCTACAATTATAAATATTCTGTATAAGAATATACAGTAAAATCATCAATAAACAATATTAAATATTAACCTTTTGAAATTACTTTGTATCCATCACAGAATTAAACTTATCGTGCTCTGCTAATATGAATTCATTATGGGCATTTTATATATTTATGTCATTTAACATTTATGTCATTTAGCAGACACCCTATATATCTATAACATATATGTCTATAACAATGCATCATCACATAATTTCAAAACTGTCAGAATTAAGAAATGCATCAAATAAATGTGATTCTAAAAACAGTAATAGCTGCAGTACTGACTTTAACCACATGTTGGCAGTAGAACAATTAGTAACACAAATAGAAGTGCTGAACTGGAGGTCATACAGATCCAAACACCAGATTTATTTAATTAGTAAAAATATAATTCCATGGAGCCACATGCATTGAAATTCTATTACAACAATCACTGTGACCAACATGACCGGCAAAGATCCTTCTACTTCTTTATCTGTTTGCTGTGATGAGGTTTGCCTGTAGCAGTTTCTAGTCTGCTTTGCGTTTATTATATAAATATTAAAAGAACCAATGAGATTGTAGTGTCTAATTTTGATTGCCTATGAATATACAATTGCTCAAAGATCAGAACACTGATTTTTATATACATTCATGTGGAAAAACAAATATATCCCATGGAAATTGCTCAAAGATCATCAGTTATGGTTTTTCAGCCTCGTCCCTTATGCACAGAGATTTCTCCAGATTCTCGGAGTCTTTTAATTATATTATGTATTGTAGGTCATAATATATTCAACCTCTTTGCACTTTTACACAAAGGAACTTTTTCTGAAATTGCTCCAATATTTGTCGACACATTATTAGGGGGATTGGTGATGTGCTGCCCATCTTTACTTCTGAGAGACACTGCAGCTCTAAGATGCCCATTTGATACCCAATCATGTTACTGAGCTGTTGCTAATTGACCTAATAAGTTGCAAATTGTTCCTCCAGCTGTTGCTTTTTTGTACCACATTATTCCAAAAGGCCTAGTCTTTGCCTATATGTTAATTGGAAAATTTCATGATCTTCGGGCCTTTATGCAGCACTGCATCACAAACAGGCATGATCCTGTAATGGACATCACTAAATGGGAGATCCAGAAAACAATGTCAGTGAACACCATGCGCCGTGCCATCCGCAGACGCCAGTTAAAACTCTGATACTCATTCTAAGAGAAAGCAATACTTGAACATGATCTAGAGGTGCTGACGTCTTCTCTGGGCCAAAGCTCATTTAAAATGGACTGTGGCTTAGTGGAAAACTGTTTTGTGGTCAGACGAATCTAAATTTTAAATTCTTTTAGGAAACCAGGGATGCCATGTCATCCGGACTAAAGAGGAGAAGGACCACCCAGCGTGTTATCAGCACTCAGTTAAAAAGCCAGCATCTCTGATGGTATGGGGATGCATTAGTACATATGGCACGGGAAGCTTGCATATCTGAAACGGCACCATCAATACTGAAAGGTATATCCAGGTTCTAGGACAACATATTTTCCCCTCCAGACGACATCTCTTTTAGGGAACACCTTGCATTTTCCAACATGACAATGCCAAACCACACACTGCATCAATTACAACATCATGGCTTTGTAGAAGAAGGGTCCAGGTACTGCACAGACCTGGCAGCAGTCCAGATCTTTCACCCATTGAGAAAATTTGGCGCATTGTAAAACGAAAAATACGACACAGAAGACCTAGATCAGACCTAGCAACTAGAATCCTGTATCCAAAAAGAATGGGACAACATTCCTCTCCCAAAACTCATGCAACTTATCACCTCAGTCCCCTGACATTTACAGACTGTTGTTAAAAGCGTGGATGCCACACAGTGGTAAATATGGCCTTGTCCCAACTTTTTTAGATGTGTTACCTCCATGACATTCAAAATTACCTTATTTCTTTCCTTAAATGATACAAGTTCTCAGATTAAACATTTGATATGTTGAATGCTGGTCTTAGGTAACACTTCTTTTCCTATGTAAAACAAGACTCTTTGTTTTTATAGCATAGACTCCAATATGAATGTTTGTTTTACATGTTAGTCCAATACTGTAGAAGAGCAATACTTATCATTTGAGAAGAAAATGTATTCTAATAGTCAAAATGCGTTTTTCCTAACATTTTAAGGTGAGTAAGAATCTAACCCTGACCTGTTTCTGGCCTTTAATACATCATGTAGATCTCCCTTTATGTTTATAATAATCTAAAGCTCCTTTGTAGATTCATCCTCCTGAAAGAGTTATAAGTAAGATGCCTCTACATTTTTCCTGCCCATAAATGCTGCTTCCTAATTACCACGAAGAGGCAGTGATGATTTTATGAAGCAGCCATGATAATATTGTGCATGTCGAGTGTTGTACATGATTACTGGCACGTGGCAATTTCACACTAAAACCAAATTGAGGAACTCATTCACATAATAATTCTTGTGCTGAAATTTGAGAGCATTTGGTTTTGTTTAAATAAGGGGCCTGTAGTCTAAGGAAACATGAAAACAACATGGAAATCAGTCTGCGTGAGCCATGTAGCAATCTTCACAACTTTAAGGAGAGGTGAGCAGATAAGCGCTTTAGAGAGCTGTGTGCAAGCAGTTAAGATCTAAAACAGATCTACTGAAGAAACAGCAGCCTTCATACTTTCATGTTACTTATCCTTATTGTTAATTGACTGAAACTTAAACATTTAACTAACACATTGCTTTAAAATTGGATAATAAACCAACTATTAGTAAGTAAAAAGTAAAATATCTCCTTCAGTCATGTTTCCTTTTTTCTTTTTTTCTTTTCGGAGAATGCACGTTTTCTTTTTTTTTTTCTCCCTGTGTAAACGCAGTAAGCGGAGGCCATCCACGTCGGATCTGCTAAAAATATTGTCAACAAATCTTCAACTAATGTACATTAAACTGTGTTTTCCTGAAATAAAAAAATAGATATATATTACTTATATTTTGCACAAAACTGCAATATAGACAATAAGACTGCAGAATAGTCTCTTTTTAGTTATTTGAATTTTTGGATGCTTTTTCAGTTTTCTTTGTTTCCTAGGTGTTTTTTATTTTATTTTTTTTTTCAGTTAAAGAATTCTGCACTTGCATCTACTTCCACTGCCTGATAGAGTGTTTCATTCAAAAATGGATAAGCAGGAGTGGGCAGAGATGGTCTGTTTCCTCAAGCAGAACCTGCAGCAGCTTGAAAAAACAGAAAGGGGATCTCATTGTTGCCCCTCCCTCCCTACCATACAAGGAAGGTTCCTCTGCCTCCATGTTCAGCTGATGATTATTGTTAGGTGTGGTAATTAATTAATTAATCTCATTACATTGGCATCTGTCAAGGGGTGGGATATATTAGGCAGCAAGTCAAAAGTCAGTTCCTGCGTAAGGATCTGAGTGACTTTGACAAGGGCCAAACTTTGATGGCTAGATGACAGAGAAGCTCCAAAATGGATTTTTTTGTTTCTGGTTTTTTTTTTTGGATTTTGTGTGCTGTATTAATCCCCAAGGGGAAATTAGACTGTGCAAATGACAGGTCTTATCAGGTGTTTCTGTTATGCAGTGGTTAGTATCTACCAAAATGGTCCAAAATGACCCCCAATGAATGGACAGTCAATTACAGGGTCATGGGCCCAAGACACATAGATAAGCTTAGGGAGAGAAGGCTAGCCTGTTTGGTCCAAGCCCACAGAGGAGCTACAGCAGCAGAAATTGCTGAAAAATATATTGCTGATAAAATGGTGTAGGAACACACAGTATTGAGCTAAGTAGTCACAGACTGGTCAGAGTGCCTATGCTGACCAATGTTCACTGCTGAAAGCGCCTATGATAGGAGGTGGGAGTAAGCCTTCTTTTGAAAATGTAAATCTGTAATAGAGTGATGCTATGACTATGAAATGATTAAATGAATGGCTGGTTTATTGTCAGTTTGCTTTATTGTTTCATCATTATTAAACACATGAAATTATAGCCAACACCTGAGCAGATTTATTTTTTTAACATGTTAAATTGCAAACATTCTACACAGAACAGTGCTGCACTGTTTTACCTCTAATATGTCATTCGTTCACCCATGGCATTCATGTATTTAGAACACCATGTTGAATTGTGCTGTTTAATCTGACAGTCACTTCTTCAGTGTCAAACAGGGCTTTTGTTTGTGTGAAGAGTTACTAAGGTGAATGTGAAAGCATTTCTTACTTCAGAGGAAACTTTAAGTAAATCTATTTAAATTGCAATGAAAAATTAGTTGTTTTTTTCTGTGCCACTGGTACTGCTGTTTTAGATGTGGTGTAATTCATCAATAAACCGTCGACTTTTAATTTAGTAGTTTTATGAAAAGCTTACCGTCAGTCAAACCTAAATTGATCATGTACATGTTGACAT
>JAQQZR010000954.1:0-12457 GCA_030068235.1 Notoglanidium macrostoma | reverse complement strand
AAGTAACGAGCCAGTTTCTCATCAAGGAGTTATCTAGCTAGATATTTCTAGAAATAAACTGAACCGTTAGTAATGCAGTAAACTAGCTTCTGATTTTTTTGGGATGATTGTTGTTTTACAGTTCAGTAATGTTAAATGTTTCGTAATAAAAGTGGTTTACTAATAAAAATGCAAAATCTATGTTATAGATCCAGACCAAAAAACAGTGATGAAAAACACAATTCCCATTACACATGTTTAGCAGTTATTTGAAACTATGTCACATTACATCACAGTCACATTACATCATCACATTCACATTTTGTCAGCAGCTGAATTTGCAGCCATTTATTTTGCTCTAGTTTGCACCCTAGTGGTATAACATCTCCATTTACGATGTTTTGTAAACTGATTTGACTGTTTTTTCTTAATCACTGACTGCAGATGAATGAGTTTTTATTTATTTATATCAAGGACCTTGTACAAAATATATTAACCTCAAACAAGGAGAAGAAGCTTTGTACCAGATTCAGCTATGAGCTAATTTCCATCTGCAGTCTCTGTGCAGGTAAAGGTAATAAGACACAGAGCAAAACCAACGTCACCACTACAAATAATAAAATATCTTGGGATTTTTCACTGCACTTGGATGAGAGAGTACAACTTTTCTTCTTTCTGAATCTTTTTGTACACTGCAAGAGCAGGAGCCAATACTTTACCAATAAACTTTTTACACTTGCCTATAGGCACCTCAGATTCATCATATTCAATCTCCTTTTTATTTGCTTTTTTAGGACCTAAGATTATTGCTTTCTTAATGTCACACACATACATGTGATACTGGACCGTGGTTGTAGTCGTGATTTTGGAGGTTTTGTCATCAGCAATGAAGATAATTTTCCTCTCAGGAGATAAGTGCTGATACACCATGACATTTTCAGCAGTAAAGAAAGGATACTCCCTGTGTTCTGCCATGTCAATAATCGAGATCTGATCAAATATGTTCTTTAACTTATCCCCACAGTCATTACATTGTTTCTCTGCCCAGTCAAAAAGCAGTTGATCCTTTTCTTTTTTCTTCTTTTCCTTCTGTTTTTTTGAGACTTCCCTCTTTTTTGCAGCTTCTACCTGATCTTTCACACCTCTGTTTCGCAGCGGTGTGGCTGCGTTTTTAATTTGTGTGCCATTGCTTTGTGTATACTCTGATGCTGAACCTGGAATGTTCTTCTGCTGCTGCTTCGAAGAAAAAGGCTCAGGGTTAACCTGTGTATTTCCTTGCCCATTTTGCGGCATGGTCTTGCTTCCACATCTGTCTTCTAGTGGCATTTTGTTTTTAATGATTGAGTCTGCATAAATTGCAACATTTGATTCTTGAGGTTCCTCATCTATCTTATCAATGTGCATTTCTTTCATGTCTGTGCTTCCAATTCCATCTTTTAGTTGTTTTTCTTTTTTGGTGATTGGCTCAGTTTGGTGCAGAGATCCATCTTCATGCACTGGGACATTTGGAGCATTTGATCTTTGAGATACATTATCTATCTCAGCAAAGCACGTATCCTGCACATCCATGCTTCCAGCTCCATCTAGTGTTGTTTCTTTTTTGGTGATTGACTGATTTTGGTGTAGAGGTCCATCTTCGTATGTTGGAAAATTTGATCTTTGAGATTGCTCTTCCATTTCATCAGTGTGTGTATCCTGCACATCCATGCTTCCAAGTCCATCTTTTAGTGCTGTTTCTTTTTTGGTGATTGGCTTAGTTTGGTGCAGAGATCCATCTTCATGCATTGGCACATTTGGAGCATTTGATCTTTGAGATTGCTCTTTTAATTCATCAGTGTGTGTATCCTGCAGATCCATGCTTCCAAGTCCATCTTTTATTTGTTTTTCTTTTTTGGAGATTGAATCAGTTTGGTGCAGAGATCCATCTTCATGCACTGGGACATTTGGTGAATTTGATCTCTGAGATTCATTATCTATTTCATCAAAGCATGTATCCTGCACATCCATGCTTCCATGTCCATCTTTTAGTGGTGTGTCTTTTTTGGTGATTGGCTCAGTTTGGTGCAGAGATCCATCTCCATGTGAAGGGGCATTTGGTGAATTTGATCTTTGAGATACATTATCTATCTCAGCAAAGCACGTATCCTGCACATCCATGCTTCCAGCTCCATCCAGTGCTGTTTCTTTTTTGGTGATTGACTGATTTTGGTGCAGAGGTCCATCTTCATGTGTTGGAAAATTTGATCTTTGAGATTGCTCTTCCATTTCATCAGTGTGTGTATCCTGCAGATCCATGCTTCCAAGTCCATCTTTTATTTGTTTTTCTTTTTTGGAGATTGAATCAGTTTGGTGCAGAGATCCATCTTCATGCACTGGGACATTTGGAGCATTTGATCTCTGAGATTCATTATCTATTTCAGCAAAGCACGTATCCTGCACATCCATGCTTCCAGCTCCATCTAGTGTTGTTTCTTTTTTGGTGATTGACTGATTTTGGTGCAGAGGTCCATCTTCATGTGTTGGAAAATTTGATCTTTGAGATTGCTCTTCCATTTCATCAGTGTGTGTATCCTGCACATCCATGCTTCCACATCCAGCTTTTAGTGCTGTTTCTTTTTTGGTGATTGGCTCAGTTTGGTGCAGAGATCCATCTTCATGCATTGGCACATTTGGAGCATTTGATCTTTGAGATTGCTCTTCTAATTCATCAGTGTGTGTATCCTGCATGTCCATAGGTTCCTGTAATGGTGGATCAGCTTTGGCTTCATTGTGCATTTGGATGAATGATCCACCATGGAGCTGTTCAGTGGTATTCTCATGATTCATAAAGTCCATGTCTCCAGTGTGACTGCACTCAGGGAGGACATCTTCATCTGGTAATCTTTTATGGTTTTGTCCCAAACAGTCTAAACTGTGTGCAGAGAAGCTATCATTAAGGCTTGGGCTCACTAAAGATTCATATCCACTGCTGCTTAAATTTGCAGTTGTGTCCACAGACTCACTATAATCAGTGGAGCTTTGAGCTTTATTTCCTGATGAGGCAGAATCACCTTTCTTAAAAAACATGCTTAATGCAAGACTAGGAAATTGTACACCAGTTTCTTCACTGAGAAATGTTTGAAGATTCCCATTTTTTCTAATCTCATCAATATTGTTAGCGTTGAAGCATAAAGTCTTTTTTGGTTCTTTGTTTTTTAATTCATTTTCCAAAGTTTCCATGCCATCACCAAGCTTTCTCTGCAAGTAACTGATCAGCTGTTGGCTGTTTTCTGGTGTAGACACCCAGTGTTCCAGTTTGGCGAAGGTGGATGTAATCTTGAGATCTGTTTCATATTCAGATAAAGCTAATGTTAATACAGTCAGTTATTAACATTAGTTATTGTGGGAAACAGAAGAGATTGAAAAGGTGAATTTACAATTATTTTAATTGCTAGAAATACAACTTACCAGGAAATCCTGTATTATTATCTGCTTCATCCTCAGTTTCGAGCCTGGCTCGTTTTTCTGTATGTTTAGAAAATTTAAAACAAAATTTCCAAAATCAGGAAAAATCTAAATCACAAAAGTACCATCTAAAACACTAAGGGCTGTATTCAGAGTTCAGTTAAGTGCCCAGTGAAAACTTATAACTAATTGTGCACATCCATATCGAGAATTAACTGCAGACTTCAGTGATGTTCAGAAGTGAATGTTAGAGACAGAGTTTGACTAGAATGTCTGAATGTATCTTGAACTTCTTGCATGTTATCAGCTTTAATGGCGGGAATTGCATTCTGAAACTTCTGTTTTTGTTGTTTAATATACTTGCGTATTATCACATCAGTGTCAGTATAAGTGATCAACTACAAGTCCCATCAGCCACAGCAAATCACAAGACCCTGTCACCATTCCTGATCACTGTGCATACTATTTCTGTTCACTTTTCTGTTTATTAACCAAGCTTTTTGTATATTGCCTCTGTTGAACTTAAAACTGAAGTATACTTCCAGTAAATTTAGATCCAGCAATATAGTAAATTTCATTATCCATGTGAACATGGATATATATGCAAATAAATGCCCCATGACTGCTCCAAAATCCAAAAATAAATACCCCTGACCACTGTCATTGCCTCAAACATTTTATGAATTAAATTATGAATGAACTTAAAGAGATAGACAGTTAGAACTTTGAACTTAGACAGACTGATTGTCTTTCACCATCAGCAGCTTTTCATAATAGGAGAGTACACTGAATTAACAAAACATTATTTTACATTTTTAACCAATTAACACAGCAATTAAAAAATAAACTGTGCTGGATCAAGTGCTGTTCTATCTGCTGAACAATGAATGTGAAAAGTCAGTTTCTCCTGTGATAATTACAGCTAGGACTATTCATACAACAATAGCTTGGCAATACACTAAATTCCTATTACATTTATATTTATTTACATTTTTTCAGCTTTAAAGCTGATTGCTTGTGTTTAAAGATGGTGGTCTAGATGCTATTTTGGACTCTTCTACAGAACAATCATGCAAGTCATTTTAATATTCTGAATGAAGAGCTCAGTTAATAAAGTTTAACAGCTTCATAACCCGACTCTGGATACTGGGAACTTTTCTTTACCTTTCTCAATCTTTAGGACTCTAATTGCCGACTCTGAATACGACCCTTTATTAGAGATATTACAGGAACTTACTCTTTGGCGATGCAGCTTCCTTTTCTGTGTGAAATAAATATAAAACTGTCACAAACCTTCAAACTGAGTGAAATGAGTATTAATGGTATTAATAAAATGCATATTTATTAGGTGTCGTGTGATAGTGCAGAAAATTAGCAACACTACACTGAAGAGGCTTACCCAGTTCTTCACACAGCTCTGACTCGTTCTTCTTCAACCAATTATATGTGCACACAAAGTGCGTCATGCTGTTGAGACAGTCAAAAATTTCACGAGTTTTGTCTTGTTTGGTTGTTTGGGTTCTGATGTTATTATACATTTCCTTGCCAATGCAGTCCTCGGTGAGCAGATCATCAGCCAATGTAATTGGATTTCTTGTCTTTTGTATGATTTTACTCCTGTGTTTCTTCAGAAAACGTTTTTTATCTGCCATGTTGACTGCTAAAGAAGAACAAAAAAGTCATGGCACAGAAATAAACAAAACTGAAGTAAACAATCCCAGATGGCATTTAATTCTCTGCCTGAATCCGCAGTTACACTTTATTAACTGACTTTATTTATCAGATTAATTGTTTTTTAATAAATTAGACTTTATTCTTTCTGTCATTATTATTATTATTATTATTATTATTATTAGTAGTAGTAGTAGTAGTAGTAGTAAGAATTATTTGCTCAATTATTTATTCTTACATTTAAACATTCTACACCTTAAACAATGATTCAGTTCAGTATTGTGTACACTTGACCCTTGCTCTTAAATAAAACAGTAAAATAAAGGACACCTGAAAGCTGCTGAAAGCCACATTTGAACAGTTTTAACGTTGTTGTGTAACAATAACACAACCACACAACTCTACAGGTTGTGCAGAGTGAGACCCGGGCGGCACGGTGGTGTAGTGTTTAGGGGCACTGCGAGGCAGGAAAAAGCTGTACATGCACAGGGCAATAATATCTACCTGCAGAGCCACAGTTTTACACCAGCAGCAGTTTCAGGCCAGTGGCATCCAGAGCATGCGCCGACACTTTTTTGGTTTATCTTAGTGACTGTTAGACTAATCAACATTTCAACCACTTTAGGGTTTGTGTTAGGTTACAGCAATGACATGCCCACCAACACACAAGAAGCTCAACAGTCGCGGTCTACATGGGACATGTAGATCGCCAGCTTGCTACCTTTGATTGGTGAATATATGTGTCAAACATGGAGGACTTTCAATTAAAAAAAAAGAAACGCTTGGACAACTTAGATTTTACTGTCTGTCGTCAATCCAGACAGTTTTCTTTTCCATCACACATCCACGATGCTGACAGACCTGAGAACCTTTAAAATATAACTGAAGCAAGCAATAAAGGTGATGCCTGGAGATTTAGAGGTAATTCTAGAGAATTTAAGCTGGAGCGCTATTGTTAACTAAATGTTAGCGTTAGCTAACGTTAGCATGCTATCTAATGCAAAGTAGTGCAAGTAGCTCACCGCTTAAAAGTTGTTGTCTAACTTTACTATCTAATGTAAAATTGGACGTGTAGTATGGTAAGCTTAGCGAATGTAAAACGGTGTGTGTAGCTCGCTGGCTAACCTTGCTGAAGATAGCTAATTCCCCCACACGCTAAAATGGCATGAAAAGTCAGTTAACCCACATTTCTGGCACCCTCACAAACCTTTCAACTGAAACCCTCTTAAAAATATAACTGAAAGAGGCATAGTGGTGCCCGAAGTCAAAGAGATTTAGAGGTAGGTTTCAATTTAAACTGTCAAGTTCATTGACAAAATGACAAAATGTTTTTTTCTCTAACTAATGAGATTTGTTTAACTCGTGTAAAACTGAACATACAGCTTGCTAAGTTCGGCTAATGCAAAATGGCAAACTAATGTAACATGGAAGTGAATTAAAATTAAGTAACTGAAATGGGTGATAATGCTGGTAATTTAACTCGTCTTGCGTTTGTGGTGTGTGGGTTGCTAAACTTATTGTTCTTGATTAATTTATAATTTATTGTGGAGGAAACGGAATGTTACTGAATTTTAATTTTACATGGCTACGCATGTGATGATATGAGCTTCTTAACCTACCAGGATAAGTGAAAATGTATTTTAAACCAATAGTTGGGATTCTTTCCCCTACAGTGGTATTTGCTGCTCTATGCAACTGTAATACAGTCACCAAGTTGGGTCATTAACTCCGTCCTTGTCGTGAGAATGAGAGCTTCACCCTGGGTGTCCTGCTCCATCATGGATGAAGTAGAAACCGATCAGCAAGCACCATCTTTAGCTGCAAATAGTTTTAGAGGATGCACATGCTTGTATTAGTTTCACTTTAAATTCTTTTCAGCCAGCTGATTTCCAGAATAGCAGAAACCAAAACACACACATCTTTGTGTTTCTGGGCAAGATGGTGATTTTGTATCTACTTCAATAATTTTGGAGCAATACACTCCTGGTGAAGCTAATGTACCTTAGTACCTTCTACGTACCGCCCCAGTGACGAGCCTTTGCTGTTCACAGCACCTTTGAAGCTTTAGAGCAAGTGATGATCCAAACATCTGGAACACACCTGCAGCAGCCATCATTAAAGTCTAGCCTTTCCTAAAGCCAAACTATGCTTTTACTGACATTTTTTAAATAATAAACTCATGCCAATATATCATATGTTTAATTATTTGCCAAATGCTCTAAAATGTGCAGTATAAAAACGGCCAATACGCCGTAATAAAGGTGAAACGCGCGTGCTTGTGGTGGAATGTGACCCCTTTGTCGTTCCATACAGCACTCTCCGCTGGAGGCGAGAGAAGCAGCTGTGATGAGCCGTGTGCATAATTACATAAAAATAACGACTTGTCTGTGTTCATATTGTTCAATTAACACTAAGATAAACTTATAAAAAGCTCAGTTTTAAACGCCGAGGTCAATAAGAAAATACCGTCTTTCAACATTTCATCTCTTTCAGTTCATCCCTGCTGTCTGTTATTTTCTTATTTTCTCTTTACACACACACACACACACACACACACACGCGCACACACACACACACACACACACACATACACACACTTTATCTCACCCTCTGAGTTGTCTACTTAAACCCAAATAATGCTGTAAGCAGCTTCAGTCCTTCCTGTTGTGATGTTCCCCCAGGTAACAGATGTTCACACACCAGGTGTCTTTATAACTACAATAAGTTAGCTTTAGTTATTCCTGTAGCGCATCCTTACATATCAGGTTAGTGAGTGTGCAGGTTTACACTTACCTGTGAATAAGCAGCAGATGTTTGCTTCACACAGCTGTGTTCAGTTTGTGTGTTCTCTCTGAAAAACAAGTCGGAACAATAAAACACTTCCTGGAAAATGGAGAAGTAGTTCTACAGAAATGGCGCCAAAAAATTGCTTTAGCCAATCAGATACCTCAGAAATGGTGCCAAAATCTTGCTAGCCAATCAGCTACATTCCCTCTGCAAACATCATCAACGTCAGCAACAAGTAACTGCTTAACTCTTCAGTTAACTTTTGTCAACAACAGAAAGGAAAATGACTCTCCTAAAGAAGACAAGCTTCACTACACATACTGTACATACAAACACACATACTGTATACATGTGAAATTATACATTCATAAATGTATAAATATCTATCTATATATCTAGCTATCTATAAAACATAGAACAAGTTTAAATGAATAAATGCTTTATAGAGTGAATATGAATAGATGAGTCACAATATTAAAATCTGAAAGCTAAGAATATACATACATACATACATACATACATACATACATACATATATATATAAATATACATACATTTTTATCCTGTTAACATTTTCCACATTTTGCAGTGTTACAAAAATAAAATTAGGATATTATGTCACAAATCTACACAAAACATCTCATAATGTAGGAAAAAACTCAATATACATGCCAATTTATTTACAAATAAAAAAGTATAAACAAAGAATTATATATATAAAATTTGCATAAGTATTTACCCCTTCTTGCTATGAAACCCCTAAATTAGTTCAGGAAAGACAGTTGCAGATACACATTAACACATTTTGTCAATAGTGCTCTATTTCGCCCCCTACTGGAGCAACATCTTTCTTCTCAAATCTTTTGTTGGTCATTAGTTAGGGCCACACAAACAGATAGGCTTCAAACCTGAACACATTGTTAATAAAACAATAACTGACAGGCTTCAAAGTAGAATAAAAGTCTTTAAGAGAAGAGAGACATTATATTTGATTGCATTTTTTATTTATATAATGAAATTTGATTCAGACTGTGTTCCTGAGGAGAACATTTACAGTTCCTGATTTTGAATCATGGTCAGTTGAGAGAGCACAGCTCTTCTTTCTGAATCCTCTTGTACACTGCAAGAGCAGGAGCGAACGCTTCAGAAAGAAACCTTTTACACTTGTTTATACGTATGAAACACTCGTCATATTCAATCGCGTCTTTCATTTCACTGGAACTCAAGATTGCAGCTCTCTGAACGTTACACACAAACATGAGATAGTGAACCATGGTTTTAGTGGTGTTGGAGATTTTTCCTTCAGTGATAAAGATGATTTGGCTTTCACATGTTGTTGGGTTTTTGTGCACTATGACATTTTCAGCAGTAAAGCATGGATAATCATCGTGTTCTGCCTTGTTTATAATTGAGATTTGGTCAAATATGTTGTTTAACTCTTCCTTACTGCCGTCGCATTGTCTCCCTGCCCAGTCATGAAACAGTTCCTTCTTGAGGTCATTTTGCTTCTTGAAGTTATTTTCCTTCCTCCTTCCACTCTTGTTTGTTCCTAAAGCAGGTTTATTACTGCTGCATGAAGGTTCTCCTGTCTGATCTTTCACTGCTCCAGATGTGGATGTGTGGAACCCCGTACTGCTTCCAGGCGGAGGTTGCCCATCCATCTCAGCACACGGTGTTTCCTGCACGTCCTTGTGGTCTTTATTCTCATTAAAGTCTGTGTCTCTGTTGTGACTGCACTCGGTGAAGATATCATCTGATGTTTGGTCATCATTTTGTGGTAAATTCAGAAGAGACTGGTCACTTGTATAAGATCCATATCCACTGCTGTTTAAATCAGCCACAGTCGTGTCCGTGGGCTCGTCATAATCAGAGGAGCTTTCAGCTTTTTTACCCGATGATGCAGAACGTCTGTCCTTAAAAAACATTCTAAATGTCAATTTAGGAAATTTTGCATCGTTTTTTGCATCAAGAAACTTATCAAGTTCCCTATTTCTTTTGGTTTCTTCAAAATTCTTAGCATTGAAACATAAACTATTTTTCAGTTCTTTGTTATTTAGTTCTTTTTCCAAAGCCTGCATGCCCTCTTCTCCAAGCTTCCTCTCCAAGTCACTGATCAGCTTTTGGCTGATTTCTGGTTTAGACACCCAGCTTTCCAGTTTGGCGAAGGTGGATAACCTCTCGAGATCTGTTTCAGATTTAGAAAAATCTGCTCTTAATAAAGGCGTTTTATTTAGTTGTGAGGAAATTAAAGAAATTGTGTTTAACTTAGATTATATAATAAGGACGTTTTGTCCTTGCATTTACAGTAATGTATAAACTGAAGCCCTTTTACTTTTATTCACATCCAGAAATATAAAACTTTATATTATTATAAATATTAATATTATTATAAACTGCTTTCATTTTCTTACTAGAAATGAAACTTCTAAGCTTACCAGGATCTCCTGTAGGATTATTATCCGTTTCATCCACAGTTTGATTAGTTTCAGCTCTGGATCTTTTTTCTGTATGTATACAAATGAAAACAAAACATTTAAAAATCATAAAACGTTTAAATCACATAAGTTCATTTGTACTTTACTCCATGCTGAATAATGAGGGTGGAAGCCATTTTATTAAATTAAACCAGTGATGAATGTGATCATTATAAGTAGGACTATTCATGCAGCAATATGCTGGAAATATGCTAGAGATTCCATATATAATCATATTAGCCTTTTTACTTTTATTTTTAAATTTTTCTTGCTTTCATATTGTGCTTCTTCAGTCTACCTTCTGCATGATCTATTCCTGTAATGTTTCAGGTTTAAATGTGAGAGGTTGTGTTGAAAGGTGGCGCTCTATACGCTACTGAAAAACCCGTCTTGGACGCTTTAACTTAAGAAAAATTCTGCCTTTCTTGGTGACACGAATCTGGTGATTTTAATAACCTGAATGTGGAGCTCAGAAAATCACCATAAGCAGCTGTATAACCCAATTCTGAACATCAGAAACGTTTCCTGCCAGAATATAGACATAAATTTTCATAACTGTTTTGAATTTAAGTCACCGAGTCCGAATACGACTCTGGCGTACAAATCCTACAGGAACTTACTCTGTGGTGCTGCAGCCTGACTGTCGCGCTTTTCTGTGTGAAGTAAATACAAAACTGTCACAAACTTTCAAACTGAGTGAAATGAATATTAATGATATTCACAAAACCTCTATTACACTGAATAGACTTACCCAGTTCTTCAAGCAAATCAGGCTCGTTCTCCTTCAACCAATCATATGTGAGGTCAAAGTGCACTTTGCTCTTGAGATACTTGTAAATCTCACGCATTTGATTTACTTCTTGTCTCTCTGATTGGATTTTACTATACATTTCATCAGTTATAATATTTTTCTCTCTCAGTTTATCAGCCAAAGAGAGTGGATTTCTCGTCTTTTGTTTAATTTCACTGCTGTGGTCATTCAGAAAACTCTCACTGTAATCTGTCATGATGTCTGTTAAAGAAAGAGAGAACAGAGAGTTAGAGTGTGACCAGGTCACTGCGCACTATTGTAATTTTAATATTTTATAATTTATACCGTTATTTTCTTATTTCCATTACTCTTCTTCTTCTTCTTCTTATTATTTTGAATTGATCATTTATTAATCTTTACATTTATTTGTTCTTATTAACGAATATTACTGTAATTAACAATAAATTATAACATTGCAATGTATTAACTTTACAAATAAAACAATGATTTACTGCAGGATTCTGTATACGTCAGTATTCAGCGCACTTCAGTATTCAGTACACTCGGGACCAGATTTACTAAGCAGGACAAATTAGTGTGAGGTCACAAAAAACAAAACCAGCAGCAGTGGGAGTGGCCAGCCATGTGAGTGATGTAATAATGTGTAAATTACTCAACACAGATGCAGTCAGTTTATTTTAATAATAACTGTCGCTGCCTGATTTTCATGGAAGTAAGAAAGGCCTGTAATACGGATGTGCAGCAAGAATAGTTTACGAACTCGAATACCTAAAGGTAAAAAGGTGGCGCACGCGAAACCTCTAAATTTAATTGACTGAACTCAATTTCATCACTTTATTCTGGTGCATCATTTCATAGATTTAATAGATTACCCCACGATGGTGTTTTTACTATACATTTACTATTTGAATTATTTCTGTAATTTATTTTGCTATTACCATTACTTTGCTATTACTAAAATACTATTTATAATTGATTTATATATCTTTCTATAATATCTGGAAATATGATGGCTCAGTAAAAATAAGGATTATTAATAGTAATTATCTTGTAAAAAAGTTAAAACCCAAACACGTAAACAAGCCTCATTGCTGAGGGCGCAGAGGGACTTCTGCAAGCGCATAAACTATATTTTGAAGAGAAAATATTAATCTGAGCAAAGCAAGATCTATTCTGTTTGCGCTCGGCTCTGCCTGCACACTCACTCAGTCCCTGCTCTGTGCGCTGACACACACACACACACACACACACACACACACACACACACAAAATCAAGACATGCTTTCTTGGCATTAAATAATGGTGCAATTAGCAGTAAACTGACTTCCAC
>JAQQZR010000953.1:0-12461 GCA_030068235.1 Notoglanidium macrostoma | reverse complement strand
ATATATATATATATATATATACACTCCTAAAATACGTAGAGGTACACGTAGCCCTTGTATACATGAGTAACCATTATTTGGCTGACTCTATGTGTATGTATATATGTATATATATATGTATATATATGTATATATATATATAGATGGATATATATATATATATATATATATATATATATATAGATGGATATATAGATAGATATAGATATATATGTGTGTGTGCGTGTGTGTGTGTGTGTGTGTGTGTCTGTGTTTGTGTGTGTGTGAGGGTGGGTATAGCATAATGATAATGGCATTATTTTTTAACATTTGATTATTTCAACTTAACATCCTTACTATATCTTATCGCCATTCTGTCATTTCAACACTGGAGGGCCCTCCTGAGACTCTTAGGCTCCCTGCCCCTCATAGTCACCTGATTATTGATTGGCTGCACCTGTTTTGAGTTTCATGCTCAAAACATGCTATTTAAGTTCATTTGTTTGTTCAGTTTTTGCAAAGCATTAACCTTGTTTACAGTTTAATGCCTAGCCTTTGGTTTTCTTGTGTTTTAGCCAAGTGTTTTGACCTTTGCATGTTTTTTGACTTGACTTTGCATTTGCCTCATGTTTTGAACTTTGTCTGCCTCTTTGAATAAATATCCCTGCATTTACATCCGTTGCCTGCCTGCTTATCTGACATCTTCATGTCAAAATAAATACAGAATATTGATTATATAATAATTAAATTTCATTTCTTTTCTTAATTTAAATACTAAAAATCAAATCACTTATCAACAAAAAAAGGAGTTTACGAGTACACTCACCACTTAGACATAAGAGGCATAAAAGACTTGGCTTCATGACTGATGAGTAGCTGTGAAGAATTAAAAAGAAGTTTAATTAATTTTTTAAAAATCTCATTTAATAATGTTAATTTCATTTCCATTAAATTATTTTAATGGGAAAAAATTCCAAATACTCCAAATATTAAAACAAAACAAATACCTAAAATTAAGAACAAAAATATGTTGTGGGACCTCTAGTTAAAGATGCCAAGATTTGCACTAGGTGTGACGAGGATGGAAAGGATTAAGAATGAGTATATTAGAGGATCAGCACAGGTTTGACGGTTTGGAGACAAAGTCAGAGAGGTGAGATTACGTTGGTTTGGACATGTTCAGAGGAGAGATGCTGAATATATTGGGAGAAGGATGCTAGGTATGGAGCTGCCATTCAAGAGGAAAAGAGGAAGGCCTAAGAGGAGATTTATGGATGTGGTGAGAGAGGACATGCAGGTAGTTGTTGTAACAGAGCAAGATGCGGAGCACAGGAAAAAGTGGAAAGAGATGATCTGCAGTGGTGACCAATAACGGGAATAGCCAAAAGAAAACGATGATCTCTGTTATCACACTGTACCAATAAATGACAGTTAGGTAAAATAGTACGATGACCTTTGAATAGCAGAAGTAAATTTTATGATCCTATGCTTCACTTAGGAGTACACACAAATAAGTCAAGTCAAGAACATAACTTATTACAACCTTACCATAGATGGTTCTGTTAAAAAAAACCTCAGACACCTTCAATCTATTATTAAGACAATACATATTAATTTACCAATTCCAGGACAGTTTTTCATTTCCAAACCTGCTGTCATTACATAAGTGTACAAAAAGTGAATCTAATGAAGCTTTAAGATTTTTTATTACAATCTTCAGTGCTAGCGATTACAGGGTAGTAACATGAGCTAACTAAACAGAAATTCTAACAACATTATTACCCATCCAAAGTAATTAATAAATATCTAACACAACTACACGATGATATAAGTTAACATTCAAATAACAAAACAGCTTTAATGGTGAGAAAGATCTGTTATACCATAACCAAACTATATATACTGTATAATAAAGAAGCATGACATATTGTACCTGTAGTCTGAAGGATTGCAAGGTCTTTGTCTGGTTAGATTTTGACTGTTTAGAAGATTAAATACCTCCTGAATCATCAGTATGCAAAACATTTTATGCAAAATAGTTTTTCCTTCAGAAAGACTGCTTTCCAACTTTACTTTCTACATGTGAAAGGATGACCTTTCACATCACCAAAATCTTGTTTTGCAAGGGAAAAGAAGGAAACCAGCACAATCCAGTATAACGATTTTATTATTAAGTGGTGGCAAGCTGTGGGCTATTGTGCAGCTCAATCCTATTATACACTGTTTTAAAATTAAACATCACAAATATTTTAAACACAAATAAAAAGGAGTACTATCGCTGTACAAGATGCTGTTAAAGTCTAATTTATTCCTAGTGTTTTTTTGAACCAGGATATTTAATAGTCAGGATGTTACCTGACTTGTGTGACCTCACAGATTTCACAGTTGATTGCTACAGTTTAGAGATAGACCATACCATGAGCTGAAAATTCTCCTCTCTGTGTCTCTAATGGCTGGTGTAGTTTTGCAAATGAACCACATCTTCCATAATACAACATATGGCTGAAAGTTCACAAAGTTTGGTTGCATAGGTTCCCTGCATCCACACTTTTGTCCACACATGCTGGTTTGCTGTGTTAACTTTCACTGAACACTTTTGCACTTTATTTTGCAGTGTGACTGATCTGCATGAGCACCCGTGGTGGTAGGTAATACTCCTTTTGGTAAGTCCCTTAGTTTCCCTCTGCAGCCAAGACCCCCACTCTCTCCCCATAATGCCCCATGAATGTAAACTGCGATGGTAGTTTTTGTACTTGCCAGTTTGACATACTGGTTTGATTCCTTTGATCTCTATTATGATATTACTGTTTGAATCACTGTTATGATACTTCATGGAGTGAGTAATAAATTACGCTAACAATTGTTTTCTTTTATGGTACTTTAGGGGTAGAGTAGTATAAGGTAGTGGGTAAGTAAAGGATTCCATGCTGCTGGCTAGGGTTACACTTGCCCAGTTGTTGCTCATACCCAGCATTAACTGTTTCAGCGATTTTTGCTACAGTAACTCTTCTGTGGGATCAGACCAGACAGGCTAGCCTTTGCTCCCCATTCACATGGATTAGCCTTGGGTGCTCATGACCCTGACAGCAGTTAACTTGTTGTCCTTCCTTGAACCATTTAGGTAGGTACTAACCAATGCACTGGGAAGACCCCACAAGACCTGCTGTTTTGGAGATGCTCTGACCCAGTCATCACAATTTGGCCCTCAAAGTCACTCAGATCCTTATGCTTGCCCAATTTTTCCTGTTTCCAGCTCATCAACTTTTAGAACTGACTGTTCACTTGCTGCCTAATATATCCCCACCCATTGACAGGTGCCATTATAATGAGATAATTAATGTTATTTGCTTCACCTGTCAGTGGTTTTAATTTTATGGCTGATCGATGTATATAGATCCATTGCAGAAAAAACAATGTCTCTTTGAATACACATGATAATGCGGTAAATTAGGTGGCTGTATTAGGGTTTTTAATGTAAAAACCTGTAACAGTCACTGTAGGTTTAATCAAAAACATTCTTTCCATTATTTACTATGTTTCTAGGTGTGCCCATAAGCACAGGAGCAGATGCAGTGGGAGTTTTATTTATTTATTTTCTTTTTTGTCATCTCTTTTGCAGTATTGATCTTCAAGTCTATGGAGAACTAATCTTAATTGAATACATTGCTTTTATAAACACCACAACTTAAATAACCACAGCAGATAAGTGTTTGTTCAAGCTATCTTCTAAACTATGGGATTCCTTAAACAATACACCAAATAAATAAAATTATTAAAAGGTTTTTGTTATTTCTATGGCTCAAAATAGCGAGATTAAATAGCTTACATCTTGCACAAATGTTAAGATTTCATGACTGTCAGGTAAGGAGGCAGATGTATCTGCAGGAGTTTTATTAAAAAGAAATCCACAGGCAAACAAAGTCCAAATCACTTCGGGAAGATCAAAGTAAAAAATGGGTAGAGGTCAAAACGCCAGGCAAGGAGACTCATCAACAGGCAGAGGTCAAAGAGACTCAACAAAGGGCAGGCTAAGGCAAAGTCAAAAGGGCAGGCAAAAGGTCAAAATATGTGGCAACCAGTTTATCACAAGCTAGGCAAATATCAAGGTCAATAGTACAGAAACAAAGTAAAAAAAACAGGCAGTCAAAGAGCAAAATCAGGCTTACCACAACTGTGATAAACTCAAGTTCAATGCTTTGTAAAAAACTAAACAGAACAAAGAAGCTCAAATAACATTACTGAGACAACATAAATACAAAACAGGTAAAAAATAATCAATAATCAGGGGACTGGGATCTAAGAAGTACAAAGGAACGTTGGGAAGTGCAGTCCTCAGTGGCTATGCTTGCAGGCTATTGAGACTGTTGGGAAACAGAGTCTGTGGTGCTTGGAGACAGGGAAGCTGGAGACAGCAATGATGTTATAGCTCAATAGAGGGGCTGATACCTCAGGAGGCATTGACAATTTGCTTGTCAATTTCCCATGTGAGAGCTTATAGGAAACAGCAGGGGGGCAGAATGATGTCATGATATGGTTTGGATGGCTCTGAGGGATAATGATGAGACAGGGTATGTGCTTTGACATTTCTGGAACTTGGTTGATAGCGGAGCATGAAGTTGAAGTGCGCAAAGTACAGTGTCCAATGGCACTGATGAGGATTTAAGTGATTTGCAATCCTCAAATATTCCAGATTTTTATGATCCATGAAGATGGTGAAAAGATATGCCACCCCTTCATGTCAGTGCCGTCACTCATCCAGCACTAAATTTACTGCCAACAGCTTGTGATCTCTGTGATGTCATAATTATGCTCAGTCAGGGTTATCATCTTGGAAAAGAACACCACTGAGTGGATTTTGAGCTTGTCGCTAAAGTGCTGTAAGAGTACCGCTCCAACACTGATCTTAGAGGCTTGATCACAAAGGGCTTTGAGGGATCTGGATGTTTTAGAATGGGAGCTGTGTTGAAAGCCTATTTTAAGGTTGGTAAACATCTCCTCTCCCACAGGACTCCAGGCCAGCTTCATTGGTGCCTTTTTAAGGAGTGCTGTCAGGAGAGCTGCGATGGAAATAAATCCCATGGTGAAGCGCCAGTTAAAGTTTGAAAAGCCCAAGAACCTCTGCACCTCTTTCATGGTGGAAGGTCTGGGGCAGGTGGTGACAGTGGACACCTTCTTCATATCCATAGCAACCTTCTCTGTGCTGATGATGTAACCAAGAAACGATATTCTGCTGACATGAAATTCTCATTTCTCTGCTCAACTTTACTGAACACCTCAGTTTAATCCTGGTAAGCCTTGGGAATATTCAAGTGGCTCTGAATCTCTGGGCTCTTGACACTAGTTGAGGCTAGAGGGACACAGGCAGGTGGCAGATAATGTTTATGGCAATACTCAGAACACCTGATGAACTCCTTTTCTTATACCTTTGCCATATCACCGCTAGATTTTGCTGTTGCATCCAGGGGAATGTGAGAATTATCAGCTGGCCAGTGGTGATGGTAACCAGGAGGGGTAAATGCTCATGGTGGAGGGTACTGACCTGAACGTGGAGCCACTCGGTGCAATGAGTGATGTCACTTTGGCCAATGGAGCTGCCAGCCATTGAAGGCCAGGCTCGCAGGGGATGCTGGAGTGGCTGCGTTGGTAATTTGAGTCAGATGAAAATGTCATGGTCAATGAAATTTCCTGCTGCTCCAGAGTCAATCAGTGTTCCAAGGCTGAAAACACTTTGTGAGTGCCTTATCTGAATCTTGATTGTGAAACAATGAGGGTAAATGAAAGAGAAAGGACTCGCCACATGCGAGTGTGCTGTTTCCAATGTCTGCTTAGCCTCTCATGTGCATATGGCTGCTCTCTCAATGATGGGCAGTGGTGAGCAACGTGGTCAGGTTCTCTGCAGTAAAAACAGAGCTGCTTGTGCCTTTTCTCTCTCTCTGTCACTGTGTGGGCCCTTTGTGCAAAAGGTTGTCAAGGTGGATGGCTAGGTCAAGGCATGACATGTTGATCTTGCTGCATGCCATCTTGGTGAGGAGGTCTTCGTTCAACCTGTGGCAGGAAGGCGGCTTTTAAGGCAGACTCATTCCAGCCCTTGCTAGCTGCAAACATGCGAAATTCACGGGCATACTTTCACTGTGATATGATTCCCCTGGGACAGCAACAGCAGCTGCTCTCCAGGCTCTCCTCCCTTGGGACAATGCTCAAATACTCTGCAAAAAAACTCCTGGAAGAGGTCATAAGAGTCCAGAGCTTCATTACCAGCTGTAGCACACTGCAGCTCCTGTGAATAGCATGATGAATTTGGAACTTTCTAATGATCATTCTTGCCCCCCTGGCTTGCGAAATACAGTTAACTCTGGAGGATGTATCCCTTGCATTTGAAAGGCTCGCCATCATACTTATCTGGGCGAAAAAGACTGGAACTGGTGGCTTGGCAAGGGTGGCCAGAGTGGTGAGTGCCCATGCGATGGTGGTGGAGACATGCTAAACATTTCTCCAGCTCTTCTAGCTGTTGATTGTGTTCACTGAGAGCCTCCGCTGGGAAGTGTTGGCTAATTCACTGCCTTCTTCTGCTACATCCATGAGAAAGGTAAAGCATTCTGTAACTGCAGGAGTTCTATTAAAAAGAAAGCCACAGGTAAACACAGTCCAAATCACTTAGCCAAAATAAGAGTCAAAAACAGGCAGAGGTCAAAACACCAGGCAAACAGACTTTTCAAAGGGCAGGCTAAAGCAAAGTCAAAAAAGGCAGGCAAAAGGTCAAAATATGTGGCAATCAGTTATATCACAAGCTAGGCAAATTTCAAGGTCAATAGTAGAGAAGCAATGCCCAAAGGACCAGGCAGTCAAATAGCAAAGTCATGCTTAGTACAACTGTGAGAAATTCAAGTTCAATCAATTTTTATTTGTATAGTGCTTTTAACAACAGACATTGTCACATAGCAGCTTCACAGAAGTATATAGATTCTGAATATAAACTTGAATCTATAAATTTATCTATATCTATATATACAGCAGTTGGATAGTACAGTGGTAATAATGCTGCCTTTAGAACAATAAAATCAGGGTTTGAGTCCTGGTCAAGGCATGTGGTAATTGTACCTTTGAAATTACAGACCAGTGGACCAGGGTTTGGGGACATACTGATGAAAAGTGGGCTACTAAACTATGATGAAGAAACTACCAGCACTCCATGACCACCAGGCAGCACAAATGAGTGAGCTGCTAACAATGGGAACTCACCCAGACTGGATAATGCAGGGTAGGACAAGGGTCAAAGCACCAGGATAGCACAATCACCCAAGACTCAAAGACAAGGTAGACCAACCTGTACATACCAAGGTGATGCACTGAACCCCCTAAGCCACATCATCACAAAGACATGGAAACAAGTTCAGAAGTGGAGAAAAAATCAGCCACCTCCTGTACATGGATGACATCTACAAGGACAAATGCGGACACATGGTGGCTGAAAGAGGGAAGATTATCAGGTGTGAGGGAGTGGAGTTACCAGACGGAAAAATAGCAGATATACAGGACAGCTCTACAAGTACCTTGGTATCCTACAGGCCAATGGTAATCAGGATGAGGTTACAAGATGATCAGCTACAGCCAAATATCTCCAGAGGGTCAGACAGGGGCTCAAAAGCCAGCTAAATGGTAAGAATAAGATCTAAGCCATCAATATGTATGCCCTACCAACCATCAGATACCCAGCTGGAATAATGAACTAATAATGAAATAGATGCCACTGATGTCAAGACACAGAAACTCCTCAAGATGAGAGTCCCTGAGACTCTACAGACAGAAGGGGGACAAGGAACCACTATCCAGAAAGAAACAAGGAACATCCATAAATACATCAAGATGATGGCCACAGGAGACAAACTGATGAAATAGTGTCTCAGGCAGCAGACAGAAAAGGAGGATGAGGACAAGGATGAGAAAAAATAGTTGAAGACCAAGCCCCTCCATGGAATGTACCACCAGCAGCTAGAGGAAGTGGCTGACATCAGGAAATCCTACCAGTGGCTAGAAAAAGCAGGCCTGAAGGACAGAACAGAGGCTCTGATCATAGCAGCACAAGAACAGACCCTATGCACCAGATCTTTAGAGGCAGGGGTCTACCACAGTAGGCAGGACCCAAGGTGCAGGCTGTGCAAAGATTCCCTTGAGACTGGCCAGAACATAGTAGCTGGGCACAAGATGTAAGCTGGAGCAACATATAGTGAAAGGCATAACCTAGTGGCGGGGATAGTGTACAGAAACATCTGCGCCACATATGTGCTAGAAGTTCTCAAGTCCCAATGGGAGACACAACCAAAAGTGGTTGAGAACAACAGAGCTAAGATCCTGTATGACTTCAAGCTCCAGACAGATAAGCAGCTACTGGCCAACCAACCAGACATAGTGGTGGTTGATAAAGAGCAGAAAACAGCAGAAGTGATAGATGTGGCAATCCCAGCTGACAGTAACATTAGAAAGAAGGAGCATGCAAAAATCAAAACATACCAAGGCCTTCCTTCCTGAAGGAACAACTGAAACAGATGTGGAAGACGAAGTCCAAAGTGGTCTAGTAGTAATAGGAGCATTAGGGGCTGTGACTCCCAAACTTGGAGAGCGGCTCCAACAGATTCCAGGCACAACAACTGAGATCTCTGTTCAGAAATGTGCAGCTCTATATATATATATATATATATATATACCTAATGAGCAAGCCTGTGGTGATGGTGGTAAGGAAAAACTCCCCGAGATGGCAAAAGGAAGAAAGCTTGAGAGGAACCAGATTCAAAAGGGAACCAATCCTCATTTGGGTCGCACTGGATAGTGCAATTACAACTAACACACTTTAGCAATAGTGTCAAGTTTTGAGTGCAACACTGTTCGTGGTGATTTGAATCCTATGCTATTGTAGCAGAACCGCTCTTGTCAACAGCAGTCCAAAGCCATCTTCACAATTCTAGGTGTATGTTGAGGCAGTTCATATGGTGCCATCCTCAACAGGAGTAAATGGTTTCCAAATGATGACTCCAACCAGGAGTAGGACACCAGGCTGGATCAGGCAGGTCAAGAAAGCAGAAGGGGTCAGGATCACTGGTATCTCAGGAGTATCATGTGCAGCTTGACAGGCAGAGAAAGAGAGAGAAAAAAAGAGAGCGAAAAGGGAAAAAGCAGATTGTTAGGTATACTCATTGTCAGCCAACAATAAGGAACAAAGTATATTGTGTGCTGAATGCAAGTAGGAACTCCAGCAAGGCTAGCATGCTATAACAGCAAAACTAAAAGGGAGAGCCAGAAGGTAACACAGACATGAAGGCACCCTGGGACATAAAGCAGCCAGACACTCCACCGTCAACAAACCTGAGTGAACTTGTGAGAGTGGTGGGGTGACAGCATCCAAACATCCGAGTGTCTGAGTCCCAAACACTGATTGGAAGGCTGTTCCATAACTGAGGGGTTTTGTAAGAGAAAGTTATGCCCCTGCTGTAGCCTTCACTATATGAGGTACCAAGTGAACATGTGAGAGTGGGGTGAGGTGGGGGGCAGGTGGGGACAGCATTCAAACATTCCAGTTTACCAAAACATTCTATGCCTGAGAACCATCCAGATCTGCTCCTTTACCTAAGGGAAGGCTATTAGCAAAAGGCCTGGCTAAACAAATTCGTTTTCAGCCTAGAATTACCTTTGCAGGTAGCTGGGCTCACCAAAAAGACTGAAAAGCATTGTCTTTATGGGCACACCAACAAGCGGCAGCTTCCTTTCACTGGCCTGACAGTGGAATTTAAGGTAATCCAAGGCAGAGAGGTGCTACTTTACCGGGACTCAAACAACACCAGAGTCTGCTCACCAGACATTATTGTTAGGATTTTGAGCAGAGCAGCAAGCAAAGGAGGCAGTCAAACAGGAAGAAGTGAGGCTCCTGGTAGGCTCTGTGGCAGCCGAGCACACAGGAGTTGGACAAGCCTGGCTTGGTAGCTACAAAAGGCCTTGCTACAATAAAGCCCAGAGAAAAGAGAAACATCTGCTGACCGAGGGAGAAATCCGGGTAGAGGTGAAATGGGAACACTGTAGTAGGACAGTGGCTATGCAAAAGCAGGGAGCTTGCACTAATTGGGACAATATCAATATCATACTGTCTGTAAGATCACCAGGGCAAAGCATTGGAAGTCAGAACCAGCTAAACTCAAGTTTGTGACCCAGTCAGTGTATGATGTCCTCCCGAGCCCATACAACCTGCACTGCTGGGGTCTAGCAAACACTCTGCAGGTCCACTGTGCCTGAGAAGAAGTTCCTTGCAGCATAGTATATGCTGCTGCTCAAAATCCTTTCAAGAGGGGAGGTACAGGTGGCACCCTAACCAGGTACTGAAAGCAGTAGCTGACACCATCTGCACCAGAATCCAACAGAGCAAACATTTGCTCCCAAAAAGACACAACATGGTTTAGTCAGGGCTCAATCCCTTAACTTGGTAGCCGCAGCCTCAGGTCCTGACTAGCAGTAAGATTGACCTAGAGAAGCTGAAGTTTCTGGAACACATTGGAAAGATGGCACTCAGAGCAGATTTGGTCTCATCACTTGACTATTCTAAGCAAATGTTGTGTTGGAACTCACTGTCCCCTGGGAAGACCAGATAGAGGAGGCCCATGAGCATAAAGCCAAATTTCCTGAACTGGTAAAGGAATGTAGAAGGCATGGGTGGAAATCCCTCTGAGAGTCCATTGAGGTGGGATGAAGGTTCTTTGAAGGGCAGTCATTGGGCACTCAGTGTCCTTGGTGACAGAGAGTTGCAGGAATGAAAAGCCACCAAGAACATCCTCAATACTGTAGAAAAAATGTGTAGGTGGTAGTGGATCGAGGGGGGTTATCCATGTTGCAGCACACCACATTGACTGATCACCCCTGGCTGGGTCTCCTAGGTGACCCTGGGTTCATCACTAATGATGTGTCCAAGTAGCAACATCTGGCGTTTCAAGAAAACACACCACATGCAAACTCTTTTGTAGCACTAGCACTGTTTAACATAAGTCATGTGGTAAATGTCACTTAAGTCAACTTATTCAAATAAATAACCTTAGATGAGTATTTGGTATTTTAATTTAAAAAATGAGCCAAATATTTTGAATAAGCAATGATCTAAAAAGCATTACACAGCCAAATGTACAGCAGGTGTAAAAATACTGGAAAAACAAAGATGCCTTCAAATATAATCAAATTAAATGTTTTCTACATATACTCTACAGAGCAGTAAACAGTAATAAATAAATTCAAAAGATAACATGAAAAATCTTTGTCCTTTTTAAAATGCATCAGTAGTATCAGGTGCCTTTTGAGCAGTTTTATAAGGAAATTGTCTAATAATATTTACTGAGCATCTTGTATAATTTACCAACATACAACAGAACCCTGACTATCATATTAGCTTCTACATTTGTAGGTAAAACATTGACAGCCAGCATTATTTTTTTCTGAAAAGTCTGATACGAACAAAACACCGTTGGCATGCAGGTGTAGTGGTTAACACTGCTGCCTCAAAGGAGGGCTAGAAAATCTTATGAATCTACAAATTTATCTCTACAGTATATAGCCCTAATGAGCAAGCTTGTGGCAACAGTGGCAAGGACAAACTCCCTGAGATGACAAGAGGAAGAAACCTTGAGAGAAACCAGACTTTTTTTGTCAAGAAGCTGTTTAGCTCCAGGACGATTTCTCAAGTGCCTCATACACATCCAGAGGTTCTGAGAGTGCAATGTTTTCCCCCATCGACTGTATAAAAAATGGACAGTGCAACATCCCTCAAAAATGAAGCCACTACAGGTCTAGCGCCCCTGCTGGCTGGCTGCAGCACAATTTAGGTTCGCCCATCCTCATGTGTTTCAATAAAAAACATTCTATTTTCCATATCACTTTTCTCATTTAAACTGTCTTTCCTATATATCCTGTATAATATGAACAGTTAGTTTTCTATATAAAAGAAAACATGGTTACATTTGACTGAAAGATTTTCCTGGAAGAGACCAGTTATCATATAGCTGCTTATTTTAACATTTGTTATCCATTTGTGGTTTGTCTGAATTGGCTCTGGTGTGGACTGGCGACCTGCCCAGGGTGTAACCCTGCCTCTCACCCGAAAAGTCTGCTGAGATTGGCTCCAGTTTCCCACAGGACCCAGACGGATAAAGCGGTATAGATAATGGATGGATGGATGGATATCCATCTATAGCCATATAGCAATCACACTAGCTACCTAGCTACACTACCAGTCAAAAGTTTGGACACAGCTTCTAATTCAATTTTTTTCTTTATTTTTACTACTTTAAAAGAGACTGGATAATGATGGACTTTTGTTTCTCTTTATTTAGTTGAGCGGTTGTTGACATAAGAGGTTATTAGTGGAATTTCTTTCCTTCATAATGCATTTGAGACCAACAGTAAATAGTAAATGATAAAAATACAGTAAACAGCCCTATAGAACAACTATAGTAATC
>JAQQZR010000952.1:0-12467 GCA_030068235.1 Notoglanidium macrostoma | reverse complement strand
AGGCGTGGCCTTTGTATCTGTCAGTTTCAGTGAAGGAGGCGTGGCCTTTGTATCTGTCAGTCTCAGTGAAGGAGGCGTGGCCTTTGTATCTGTCAGTCTCAGTGAAGGAGGCGTGGCCTGTGTATCTGTCAGTCTCACTGAAGGAGGCGTGGTTTGTATGTCAGTAACAGTAATGGAGGTGTGGCCTCTGCTTGCATGAATTGCAGCAGTGTAGCCTCTGTTTCCATCAGTCCCAGAGTGTGGCCTCTCTGTATATCAATTGAAGTGAGTAAGGTGTGATTTTTGTTTCAGTCCCAGTGAAGCTAAATTTATTTTGCGCATTCACATTGTATTAAATCACTCTCTGCTTTAAATCTTCCACACATCCGTCATTATCATATCACTCTGGACTGAGAGACTCACATCTCTACTGCACAGGGACGAGGGCAAAAAGGAAAGCAAAGCAGCACAGTCAGTGTGTGAATGAGTCATTAAAGCAATCTGGGAATGAAAACAGTACGCCAGTCAGCACTGGGTTAGAGACAATCTTACATTTCTTTCATGTAACATGAGTTACGGCTCTGGAGTCCAGCACTGGCTCTCTGGCAGTGCCGGGAGTTTAACTCGGAGACTTGTGGTAATTAAGTTTAGAACCTAGAACCTGTGCGTGTATGTGTGTGTGTGTGTGTGTATGTGTGTATGTGTGTGTGTGTGTGTGTATGTGTGTGTGTGTGTGTGTGTGTGTGTGTGTTTCTCTGAACTCTTATCTTGTTGTGTAGGTTCCTCGTGTTCTAGTGAACCTGGTGGAACTTTTCAACATCGTTCAGCTGCGCCAGCTTCATCAGGACTCCAGACTCGGCTGTCCCACCTGGCTGGTCAGGTGAGTGAAGGCACCTTCGGTTCATAATTCAAAATAAAATTCTTATAGCAGAGAACGTGTGCATCAGCTCGATTCTTAAAGCAAAAACATGCTCTTTTTCAGTTTCACTTTAGAGCAGGGCCATATGATGATGTGATAGCAATATTGTAATAAATTATGAAACAATATGATTTGTGTGTGTGTGTGTGTGTGTGTGTGTGTGTGTGTGTGTGGTTGTGTGTTACAGGAGTATATGTCCCTGTGTTGTGAACCCTGCAGAAGGATCTTCAGACCTGCAGGCTTTAATAGAAATGAACAGCGCATATCAGGTGTGTCACTTATAACATCTTTTATTCTGAAAATGCATGTGAAATTGCTTGAGGATGGGAATTCATGTTTGCAATAGGAACTCGCAGCGAAATGTTTTGATTTGTACACGTTCCTCTTAATGACAGAGTGTAACTTTAATCTGTGTTTTGGATTATTTTATTACAGTTTTGTTAAACAGGAAGTTCTACTGAGATGTTTCAGATGACAATAGAAAGGAACCTGAGTGCAGGACACTGGACAAATAAATGATAAGGAATCAACCATTTTAAATGTAATCCTATGTAATAAGAATAGATGTTTTTAAAGGGGAAATATCTTTAAACAAAAAAACAAAGAAAACTCTTAATCAAATCCATTAAAAGTTAAAAAGGCAGTCTGACACGCCAGCGTGAGTGTTAATGTGGCTTGGCACTCTCAAGGGACAGAAAGATCGCAAGGCTAACTTGAGTTTTTAACTTTTTTACTAAATCTCTTGCCGATATCTTTGAAAAATCTCATTTTGATTCGTAGCGCTCTTTAAGCCGGCCTGCACTGTACGACTTTACAATGATTTGCTTTCAGCGACCGATTTTTTTCCAGTCCCACAGTGTGAGAGGCTAAACGATGCCACGCAAAAAGCATTCCAATGAGCTGATCAGAAAAACATGGAGCAGTGTTTCCTCGGAAATAAAATGGCAATTACCCAAATACATCCGTCACACAAAAAGAAGTCCAATTTAATTTTTTATCCCTTCCAAGAAAACAGCTTGCCTTGTTTGTTATCTGACGGTGTAATAAAGAGCGTTAATATCGTCATCCAGCACATTTCAGACGGCAGACTGCGAGCTGAGCAGCTTATTCCCCTCTTTAATGAAGACACCAGATTTATTTCTATTAACACGTTTTTGCAATGCTAATGAGTGTGTGACCTGATTGATTTCAATTTGCACCCAAACGTGAGAAAGCAGCTCTGCCTTTGATTTGTCTTAACTTATCTTTCTTAAAAATGTAATTAGGGAAAAACCTCGGATTAAAATATTGCGTCGATTGAAGAAATCTTAATCAGGTTGGAACACTGTCGTTTAATAAAGACGTTTATGCCACCAAAAGTCTTATTATTATCCGGTATTATAGATATGAATTTGATGTGACGTATATTTTCATAGCAGGAAAATCGAGAGGAGAAGAGAAAGCCAAGAGAAAGTCAGGTGAACTGACGCATGTGTGAGAGCGCTGACAGTGTGTGTGTGTGTGTGTGTGTGTCAGAGCAGAACATACAGAAGCTTAGAATGGTCAGTTAGCCTTTGCTTTCATTAGTGTGTATATGATTAGCTTTCGGATATGAATTTAACCGTCATATCAAGAGGTCAAGTCGTGAAGTTTGAGATGATGATGATGAGGATGGGGTGTGTGTGTGTGTGTGTGTGTGTGTGTTTTCAGACTGCAACCAGGAACCTGGTGGACTCTGTCCGCTATAACACTCGCTCGGACTTCACCGTGGTCTTGCAGCCATTTTTTAGAGACGTGACCTTTCCAGAGCTGCCGGTAAAACAAACAAACAAACAAACACCGCACTCATAATGCTTATTGTTTAACCTGAAAAACTGCTAAAAAAAAAACGTCTGTCTTTTTTCTTTCCTCTTATGTAGGTTGTATTGTAAACACTCCTTGATTTCTTGATCAAATAGTAGATTTGGCATCATAAAATAAAATTTCTACACGATTTAAAAAAAATTCCACTCAGCAAGAACAATAAAATCTAAATCTGGGGATGTAGAATAAATTAAGATTATAACCCAAGCAGGAACAAGATCATTTTGAAACTTTTAAAGCTTAAAAATAAAACTATGTAATGTCAGTGTATATTTAAGCTCGCTCATAATCTCACTTGTGTAGAAATTTGTACTCGTTTTGTGACGGATACCAACCGAGGGCTCGATTCATTTTAAAGCCATTTTTGTGAATTTTTATGATAATATCAGGTTTACAGCTTTTCATCCTCTAGTAAAACAGTGCATCATTCTGTTTTTGTACCGCACTCAGGATGGAAGGCCCGATCGCTCCTTCTTTGCTGCGGATTGTTTCCATCTCAGTCAGAAATCTCACACTCTCATGGCCCGAGCTCTCTGGAACAACATGGCGAGTTCTACACAAATCTTCATATTAATGCAGTATTAACACTTCACTATTGCTGATCTAATAAACCAGCGTTATTGCAACGATGAATTTAGTATATCTCACTCTCTGTCACACACACACACACATTTATCATATTTATCATTGATGATAAATTGCTTTGGAGCACTGAATGGCTTGCTTTGAGAAAAAAAACTCTATAGTATATAGTATTTAATATATACAATTATCTGAAATTTTTAATAACATGATAAAAATCTAGTTAAAAAGGAGAGAAACATTTATGCATGTGGGAATGCGTCGATCAGCAAATCAAAAAGAAAACATAATTTGATAGCAAAACAGGATCAAATACACTGTAAAACTCATTTGTTGTTTTAATTTAAATAAATGAGTTGCCTTCAAATTTTGAGTTCACCGAAACTCCTTTAGTAAGTTAGCATGATGATGCTATCGATCTAAATTACTATATGACTTCAAATGAATTAAAAATTTTATGGAAACCTCTGAAAAATTATACAAAGAGGGGAAAACAAAATGGGTGCTGTAATATATTTACAGGTAATTACTGTACTTTGAATTGAAAATAAAATGTGTGTGTGTGTGTGTTGTGTCTCTGTTTCAGCTGGAGCCTGTCAACAATAAAACCACGTCTGTGGACTTTAACGAAGGTGTGGCTATGAAGTGTCCGTCTACGGTAAGCTGGTTTTAAGGCCACGTTCAAACGTGCATTTTCTAATTATTACTTTTCAAACTTTATTTCGTCGCAACGCGGCAGGATCAGACACTCTGTCGTCCTTCCGTCAACCAGTTTTCCAAACTGTATTATAAATGCTTCATTTTCATATCTTTCTTCCGTTTTTTCTAACGTTTTCCTTTCATCACTTCAGAGTAACCCTTATTTTTCGACCAATGGGAACAGCATATTGGACTACGTAGCCAGATCTACAACTGCGGTGAGTAAACAGCCCCCACGTCACCTGAATCAATAACTCAGTATTATGACAATACCACACTGCTGTGTATGTATATATACAATACTGGATCCTGATTGGTCAGAAGGTGTTGATTCATTTTCTAGAACGGCAGCTCGGACAATAGTGCAGGTTTATGTTAATGCGCTCGTTCTGATACATTATCGTTCCTATAGTAACGGCTCATTCACAGGGACTTGAGGCTTCACATCAACTAATTAGAAATGTGTGTAATGGTTGAAATGGTGAAGTTTTCTGTAAAGAGTTTATTTATGTATGAAGGAGACTCCAGTGGCTAGTGTGGGAACAACTGTGACTATAAATGGATAAACAATATGATGTTAATAAATATAAAAGTGTACTTGCAAATTTCGACATCCGGGTAGTAAAAGAAAATCTGCTTCATCACACCATCATGTCACTGATTAGTTCCCTATAACAGCACCACACAGAATGTTTTATTCATTACTTATTCCATTCTTTTCTTTGTGTGTGTGTGTGTGTGTGTGTGCGTGTGTGTGTGTGTGTGTGTGTGTGTGTGTGTGTGCAGAACTGGGGCAGTGACTTCTCATGCACACACACCGCTCCCTCAGACTCTGTGCCTGCCTCAGGTGAGACAGTATGTGCGTCATCGACTGTATAAAAAATGAATCGTGCTAGCTACTTATCCATATAGCAATCACGCTAGCTACCTGGCCATATAGCAGTCACGTTAGCTACTTAGCCATGTAGACTCCAGCCAGCTATTGAAATTTGTGTAAAAGCTACTTGTTTGCCAGTGAACACACACTACCGATAACATTAGGAGGGATGTTATAAGTAGTTAGTTAGTTTACAGTGCGCTCGGAATAGCCACGCATTCCAAACAATGAGTTTTAACTCACCCTGATGAGCTCACTGCCGGCTCATTCCACATTAGTCACGTCCACCTGACAGTGAATTTCCAGTTCGTGTGATGAAATGTCCTAGACACATTTGCATTAATGAAATATCTCCAGCTGAAACTATTTAAGCCCTTGGACAGATGTGATAAAGAGAATATGAGAATGTCACCATATTCATCTGATCATTTGCACCAAAAATGGGGCAACTTTCTGAGAAGGAATCGTTCCTACTGCACTCTGGCTGCAAATCTGACAACATGGCAGAGGCTTCATTTCTATAGAATGGGAGAGAATACGGGAGCACGCTGTCCATTGTTTATACAGACGATGGTGTGCGCAGTGTTAAACTGGTGACCATTGGCTTCTCTTCCATGTTAACTACAGTAACCTTGTAGCTCCAAGACAGTCCAGTGACACAGATCTGTCTCTATATCAGTTCACAGGTTGCGACCTGGAGACATTAAAGTAGTTGCTGCCCTCGGAGACTCGATAACTGTAAGTGTGTGTGTTTTTAAAAAAACACAGCATTGTGTGTATTACACTGTTAACATGACAGAATTAAAACACACTGTATTTCTGTCAGGCTGGTTTTGGTGCCAAAGCTGAAAACATCCTGCAGCTGCTGAACGAGGAGAGAGGCGTGTCCTGGAGGCGAGTTATACAGCGATGCTGTACAAATCGAAACATCCTCACTAATCCCCACAACCAGATAAGTCCCCATCAGCTGTTTCTATTTCTAAAGTTCTGTGTGATTTCATTGACAGCGTTGGAGGGGATGAGACTCTGGAAACGGTCACCACACTACCAAGTGAGTATACTAACCTTTTAGCAATATAGCAATGTATTAATATCATGCTAACTTAATTCAACATTTGAGACATTATGTTTAAAGCTGATGTTTGCTAGCCTTAGCACATTTTTTCCCACATTTCTCAGTTCCTTGATCAAACAAACACAGCCCTAATTTACCATTCAAAACTAAAATCAGTGTTTTTTACATTTGAAATTGAATCAGACATCATCCTCTTTTGCGACTGTTCCTCTGTTTTCCCTTTGATCCATAAACAAATGTAAGCATTTATTCAGTTCTCAGTGTTGCCAGATCTTTTCAGAAGAAAGTTGAAGCTGCTAGATGATTTTTAATCATTGACTAATTTGCACATTCATTTATTCATCATTTGTCATTAATCATCAGATTACGCGTTAGGCTGTATGAAGAAGGACGATTCTTTTAAGACACTGAATATTAAATAATAAAATCAAACAGCATAGGTTCAGCGCAAAAGAAAATTGGCTATTATAAAGGCAATTATCATTGGCTTTTTGTAGAAAGAATCTTTGGTCACAGCATCACAAATTATGATTTTCGATTAGATTAGATTAGATTAGATTAGATTAGATGAAACTTTATTACCTTTGAGCAGAGTACAAGTGCAAAGGCACCTTAACAAAACTCCTTCTCAAGAACGCAGAATAAAAGAAGCAGTGGTGGTGAGGGGGTGTAAAATAAACAATGTTGGGCGGGACGGTGGTGCAGCGGTTAGCACTGTCGCCTCACAGCAAGAGGGTTCTGGTTTGAACCTGGAGGCCGACTCCTCCATGTTCTTCCCGTGTCTGCGTGGGTTTCCTCCAGGTGCTCCGGTTTCCTCCCACTGTCCAAGGACATGCAGATTAGGTCAACTGCCTACCCTAAATGCTCCATAGGTGTGAGTGTGAATGGTTGTTCGTCTCTGTGTTAGCCCTGAGATGTGCCCAGGATGTACTCCGCCTCTCACCTGAAGCCAGCTGGGATTGGCTCCTGCTTCCCCGTCACCCTGATGGATAAGCGGTAGAGATATTGGATGGATTTAAATATTTAAATGCTCAACGGCATGTTACTGGAGTGAAAATTGGGCTTCATTTGCAAACCTGAGGTTCCTGATTTGTGTTCATCAAGCTTCACAGGAAACATTATCTCTCATTCACTCCACAAGCTTCGGCCTGCACGCATTAATAGCGCCGCTCTATGCCTCAGAATTACTTTTCATATTTTCCCTAACCCTAACCCTAGGCTTCATGTTGATGTACGGCATACAGAATAATGATTCCAGTATTTATACCAGCGCCTCAACCTTTTGCACTCCCCGAACGCAAACGCTTTGGGCATAGGATATTCAGCTATTTAAAAATTCACCACTGACTTGTTCTATACTAAGCGAAATAAAAACAGTTAGTGGAAGCAGCCTCGCTGCTTTACTTCCTGTAGTATGAATCTGATCATTAATACAGTTGATTTCCTGCAGACATCCTGAAAAAGTTCAACCCGAATGTATTCGGCTTCTCACGAGGACGCAGTAAGAGGCCCAACGGCTTCAACATGGCCGTGAGCGGAGCTAAAGCGATGTGAGACACACACACTCACATTTACACACTCATGCACGCACACTCATATACTCACACCCCTGATCCCAGAGGTACGCAGATGCACTCACAGTTTACGCCTTGTGTCTAATTTGTGTTTACAGTGATATCCCGGGCCAGGTCAGGGACTTAGCGGAAGCCTTAAAGAACAGCACAGTGAGCTCCTGCTTGGTCTTCTCACTCGACTGGGATCATCATTTCCCTTCTATCTTCATGTTTATTTTTTTACAACTCAATGTATTTGATGAATTTGAACCAAATGCTTTCCATCCAAACTTTCTCCCCCAGTAATGACTCTTTGCTCTTTATATAATTAAAATGTAATTTAAATAAAAAAAACTCATCATCTTGCTGATTTATCTACATTTGCTTACTTTGTCTCAGAGTGTGAACTTTGAGCAGGACTGGAAGTTAGTGACGCTGTTTATAGGAGGTAATGACCTGTGTCAGTACTGCGAAAACCCGGTGAGTCTAAGACGATTCGTTCCTACATCACTACATCGGGCACTGCACAATAACTCTTATTAAACCAGAAAATATTGACTTTTTATACAAAGGTAGCCTTCTTTTAAAGAAGAATGAGGGGAAAATGGAAAACAGGAAATAATGTTCTTAATGTGTGTGTGTGTGTGTGTGTGTGTGTGTGTGTGTGTGTGTGTGTGTGTTCAGGTCTCTCTTTCTCCTAAAAAGTACATAAGATACATCAGGGACGCTCTGGACATCCTGTATCATGAGGTGAATAAGTGAAAAGGCTGTATCCTCATAATATGATCTAAAGAAGCAAGTTTACAGTGTGTGTGTGTGTGTGTGCGCGTGTTTGTGCGTGCGTGTGTGTGTGTGTGTGTAGGTACCCAGAGTGCTGGTAAATTTTGTAGAGATCCTACAGATTGAGAACCTTCGTAAGATGAAGTCAAACACCACAGGATGCACCGTCTTGCAGCCGTAAATAAAATCACGCAATCACTCGTTCAGTTAATGTATTGACCATGTTTTCACATTGACGCGAGTTAAGCATGTGTGTGTTTGTGTGAGTCAGGACCCTGTGTCCATGTTTCCTGCGTCCTGATGAGAACTCGGACGAGCTGACCGAGATGAAGAGGATCAATCGGCAGATGCAGGTTTGCGTGTTTTTGAAGATCAGTGAAGATTATGTGACACGCGTACTGAGACGTGAGCAGTGATGTCATGTGTTAAATATAGTCTTAATTCAGGGAGATACCAAGATCTTAGGGCAAAAACATAAACTGGACAATAACTTGATGGTAAGCTTGTGCTAAGCTCTGAATATAAATGTAAATGCGATTTGATCTTCATTACCCATCTATAGTTTGTGTCCTTTCAGCGCATGCACACTGTGTGACAGAGTTGTGTTGTCGTTGCGGTTAGACAGAGGCAGAGTGGCTGGTGTACGGAGGACAATACGAGAGCAGAGACGACTTTGCAGTGGTTCTGCAGCCTTTCTTCCAAAACACAGTGGTTCCAATGGCAGAGGTGAGTCGAAAAACTAAGAACTGAAAACTAAAAACGTCAAAGCAAATCTCCAGACAGGCAGGGCGCGTATGGTGGAAAAATAAGCAAAAATAAGAAATTCTGAAAGGCATACAGGGAATTTCTCAATAACTACCCTCAGGCCTTGTTCTCAGCTAGAACAGCTTACTTATCAAAGCTAAAGGAAAGCAGTAATAATAATTCTTCTTTAAAACAGTATCTATATTAACAAATGATCAGACAATTTATGAGTCTCAAATTCCTCCAGACCTTACCACTAAGGATTTTTCAGACTTTGTCAAAAATATAGAGACTATGAACATTAAAATTCAGCAGATGTGTGCCAGCGATTCATTACGCACTACTGCGTCATCTTAAAACACTAAGAGGTGCCGTAATCCAAGGATGCATTCAAAGGAACTCGGATGTTCTACACTACGGGGAAAATATGGATGTCCATGCAGGCCATGATTAGAGAGATTAGAGATTAGTATGTATGATGTATTTAAGTTTTTTGAACAACGAAGCTGAACTAAAAAATTTTTACCAGACTTACAACAGTTTCGGAAACTTCAGATTTTCTTCATACTTGCATGCGTAGGTTGATCATCCACCAGCTGATGCATTTGTTTATGGCTTATGGCTATGCGCAGGCCGACCGGCCAGTTATTGTCAATAATATAAAATGACTAAATGTTGTGGATGCTGTTCTTACAGTAGTTCCTGACCGGGTGAACTAGCATGAGGATACGTTTCTGATAGAGGTTCTAAAGCTCTTCTATATGTCACTCTGGATAAGGGTGTGTGCTAAACACTGTAAACATAGTAAATAGACAATTTAAACTCATCAGTATAATCAGGAATCTGAAAATATGCAGAACTCAAATCACCCAAAATGCAACTTAATCCCTGATTTGATGTGACGGGTGACAATTTCAACGAACAGGCTCAAACACAGTTGGGTTAGAAAGACAAGTTCTTGCCTGGTGTAGACCTTTCGGAGGTTCAGTAGCGGCTGCTGAAGACCCTTGATATCTATACTGTACTTTACTATACTACAGTACTATATTACTTTATACTACACTACACTATGTAACACTATACTATACTTAATTCCACTGTACTGCACTACACTAACAAAATGTTATAAGAAACCAATACCTTACTCTCAATATCAACAAACACAACAGAGACACACACACACAAGCATACACACACAAATGGACTCACATCAGTGTGTGTCTTCTGCAGGACCGGAAGCCAGACCTGAGCTTCTTCTCAGTGGACTGTTTCCACTTCACTGAGCGGGGACATGCTGAGATGGCCATCGCACTGTGGAACAATATGGTGAGCACACACACACACACACATTTACACAAACATGAACAAATTGTTCTGACAACGTGGCCATGCTGAGATGGCCTTTCCTCTGTGGATCAACATGGTGACTGCACACACACTCACGCATACACATATACATACAAACACAAACAGACACACACTCTTCTGACATGTGGCCATGCTGAGATGGCCTTTACTCCATGAAGCATATGTTAAGCATAGATACAATTCAGGCCAGACATGATGTAAGAAAGACTTAAAGGGCTTCTGACAAGACAGTTAGCGATGGAATATGTTACCCGTCAGCCCCTGGACAGCACATAATATCACGTGCACGTGAATCATGTTCAGTTCTAAAGAGCGCTAGTATTTACGTTCTGACATTTGTAGAACTCTTCATGTTCTCTTCATGTTCGTGTGTTTCCATGCTCATCTCCATGCTTCTGCTAACTCAAAGTGGCAAATACAGAGTTATTTATTAATATGCGAAATCCTAAACTGTAGTTATATCATTTTGTGAAGGTATATTGGTTTTACCATTGTGAGGAATTTTAGATTTTAGAGTTATGGACCATGATTGACTGAGCTTTCGCTAGCAAGCTGGCATTAACCATCATTTTAATCACGGTATTGTAAGTAAAGTATAAGTAGCGAATGTAACTGCTGAAAATAGCCTTTACACACAACACAACTTGTTTTTTTTGGGAGGGGCTGTCCAGAGAATCAGTTCAGTATACGTGCATTCATGAGGCTCCAAAGCTGTCAATCACCTCATTAACCACACCCTTTTATTTAGCACTAAATAACCCCAATTAAATACATTCATCATAAGGAAAAATATTAAGGGAGATATCAAGGTCAACTGAACAGAACACTTTTCCTGAAAATAATGTGATGTAACTAAAACTGGAAGCTTGACTCAGTTTCTATTCACTAACATGGAAATGTGCATGGTTAAAAACTGTACTGCAGCCTGCCACTAGAGGGCCTCAGAGACATTCTGGCGTCACGTTTGACTCCCTGTCATGATGTCCACTCATGCATAAAGTCGTTGGTCCATATAAACTGATGATAAAAATCATTTTACAAGTTTTTGTTATTTTTTTCCCTGATTTTCACCCCTAAGTTAATCATGGCTAATCATCCCATCAGACAGCTCTTCCCTATCACACGACAGCTACCAACCAGGGAGGAAGTGCTCTCATGTGCTTCCTCTGAGGCATGTTAAGGCAGCCGAATGCATCTTTTCCAACTGCTGCTCATGCAGGATCAGGAAAGCACTGTGGAAAGCACTATCCACCCACTTCCGTACACATAAGCACACAAACGGCCATGACTGGCTCCTGTCGCTGTGATTGACAGCGGAGAGACCGCCCCTCCCTGCCGGAGAGCACAGGACAGTTTTGCTTTCTTGAGCTCCCGGCCACAGGTGCTTGTGGTATGTTGCTACTAAGTTTGCTTATTGCACCTTTAATGTCGTTCTTGTCTTTTTCCCTCCGTGGCAGTTGGAGCCGGTGGGCAGCAAACAGACCTACAACAACTTCACACACGACCGCAGCAAGCTACGTTGTCCCTCTGAGGTAAACACAGTTGCACGTGTTTTGTTTAAATAATTATGCACAAAATATAGCAGAGTTGTGTGAAGACAGGCTACAGGAAGCACAGGAAGTGTGACTGTAAAGAGGGTTTGTGAAAGCAGTGAAGAACCAAGAATTTAATTTCCCATAAAAAACAGATTAATTAAAAAATGATTGTCTATATTATAGATTGTTTAGATTCAAAGCAGAACGCGAGAGACACATGCACAGAGCCACAAAGAGATGGACAAACACACAGACACAAAGAGGCAGGCAGATAATCACACACACACACACACACACACACACACACACACACACACACACACACACACACGCAAAGACAGGAAGATAGATTGACAGACAGGTCAGCGCAGGCAGATAGACACAAAAAGAAATGTAAACACATGGACACAGAAAATCACAGACAGACAGACAGACAGACAGATAGATAGATAGATAGATAGATAGATAGACAGACAGACAGACAGACAGACAGACAGACAGACAGACAGACAGA
>JAQQZR010000951.1:0-12470 GCA_030068235.1 Notoglanidium macrostoma | reverse complement strand
GCTGGGCTTGGCCCCTTAGTTCCAGTGAAAGGAATTCTGAATGCTTCAGCATACCAAGAGATTTTGGACAATTTCATTCTCCCAACTTTGTGGGAACAGTTTGGGGATGGCCCCTTCCTGTTCCAACATGACTGCTAACCAGTGAACAAAGCAAGGTTCGTAAAGACATGGATGAGTCGAGTTTGGTCTGGAAGAATGATCAAAAATTCCCAAAAACACACTCCTAAACCTTGTGGAGAGCTTGCCCAGAAGAGTTGAAGCTGTTCTGGCTGCAATGGGTGGGCCGACGTCATTTTAAACCCTATGGATTAAGAATGGGATGTCACTTAAGTTCATATGCGTGTAAAGGCCGGTGAGCGAATACTTTTGGCAATATAGTGTATGTCTGTCTGTCTGTCTGTCTATATATATATATACACACAAATTTTATCAATAGATTTAATTTTATTAATACATTTATAAATTATTAATTATGTCAGAAATGGGCATAAATGAGGAGCTGAGTGAGTGTTTTCCCCTAGCAGAGCTCCTATTTACATTTACATATGTCACTTGGCAGACACCCTTATCCAGAGCGACTTACATATATCTCATTTATACAACTGAGAAGTTAAGGGTTAAGGGCCTTGCTCAAGGGCCCATCAGCAATAACTTGGCAGTGCTGGGATTTGAACTCACAACCTTCCAATCACTAGTCTAATGTCTTAACCACTGAGCTACCACTGCCTCTGTTTGTCTCTCATAACTCATGTTTGAGTTACAGGAGCAGCAGCAGTCCACAGGAAGACCTTTTTCATTAATCAGTTAAGTAACTTTTTAATCTTTACATACAGTTACATTTCTGTTGTAGTTTAAAACATTTAAAAAGTCATGAGGTTAAGTCATACAATCTAATGGTAAAACAGCAAACTAACTACACTAAGACTAACTACCATACAATCTAATGGTAAAACTAGCAGCTAACTAGCAGTTACCCTTAAGATTAAATCTACCAATAATTAATTAAGGTGAGATGCAGAAAAGAGAAATGCATTTTACATAAAAAGTTTACATATTACTTTTGCCCAGTCTTGTCTTCCTGAGTTTTTTAACACCCATTTTCTGCTAAAATATGTTACTGTTTTAGCTAAACTGGTACTGAATAGATTAGTTTAGCACAGGCCAAATTTTACCTAGCATGAGCTAGGTAAATGAAACATAAATGAAATGAACATTTAATCTATTTTAGCTATTTTTTATGAAAACATAACTTTGACGTTTGGAGCAGTAAAAAGCTGTAGATAAACATACATCTGTATGTTCACTTTTTGTATGTTCACTGGGTAACTTCTCAATAAACATACTAATACTAGCTTGCTACTCGCTCCTTTGGGTAGATGCACAAAAAAGGCCACAAGATGCTGAAAAAAGATGAATATCACTACAGCAACAGAGAGCAGAGAGTATTACTGTAGGACATAAATTAAATATTCTTGTTTTGTGTTTTTTCCTCAATGAAATAGCATGTTATATTGTTGATGATAGTGAAATTGAACATGAGGTAATCTCCTCACTTCCAGCAGTTGCAGAGGTGCAAACAATAATCAAAACTTCACCTTTCATCAAAAATGTATTAACTGTTTTAATTCCAAAATAGGTCATTTGTTAATTCATATAGATCTGATGAGTTTTTGAAATGGAGGGGGTGTCTCCATGGAGAGAACTGAAAGTGGTCTGTGAGAACAGAGTGACAGGGAATGAAACAAGAACCACACCTTCTGAGTTGTCAAAAAAAGCATGTGTGAGATGTTTCACTGCAGAGATACACCCCCTCACATATTTACATAAACACTTGTACTATTACACCAACCCTGAATGACTGGCAGTCATGATTTCTAGGTCAGGGCCCTGTATTTTATGTATGACTGGTGCAGCATTTCAGCTTTTAGAAGAAAGGAATGAATGTCAGAGGGCATCTGGTGGACAGCTTAAGGGTGGCGGACATGTGGAATTGTAGGAAAGGACATGGCCTGGAAGAAGTGAGGGCTGGAGACAGGGATGGACAGCAATGCAGAGGGCTGGAGGAGTGTGGCTTAATGGAGGAACTAAGGAGCAAATTGTGACAGACTAAGTGCTTCTTTGAATATGCGAGGAGGTGCATCTCCATTATGAGACATTGGAATGAATGCTTTCTTAAAATAAATGAGAAAAGTCAGTGCAGAAGAGGGTGAGTAACCATTTGTAATAGCTGTTAAACAAATGCAGTGGTTGGGTAAAGAGTACTTTTTACAGTACTTTCTAGTGAAATGTAGTAAAGTAGAAGTAGCATAAAATGAAAATACTAGTGTACAGTCCCCTCCAAAAGTATTGGTACAGCGACATAATAAACCACAGTGGATGTGATTGAAGTATAGACTTTCAGCATTAATTCAAGGGGTAACAAAAATAGTGCATTAACTGTTTAGGAATTACAGCCATTTTTACCCTCCATTTTCACAGGCTCAAAAGTAATGGGACAGTTGACTGCTACGAAGTTACCAGTTATGACCAGTTATGGTATTTTTCCTTGATATTTCTTGACAAATTAAGGACAAAAAAAATGCCTTGATTTGATTTCAAGTGTTGAATTTGCATTTGGAGCTATTCATGGGAACTCTCAATAAGCAGTTCAGAGAGATGTTGATGCAAATAAAGGAGGCCATCATTAAACTGAAAAACAAAGCAGACCTATCAAAAAGATACCAGAAACTATCTTAGCCAAATCAACAATCTGGTACATTCCTAAAAATCAGGAATGCACTGGTGAGCTCAGCAACACCAAAAGGCCTGAAAGACTATGGAAGATATCCAAAAAGTGAATGATCATAGAATTCTTTCCTTGGTGGAGAAAAATGCTGCAAAGCTTGTTTGGTTCTGGAACAAGACTCTTTGGATAGATGAAACCATGATTAACTTGTACGCTTGACGGGGGGAAAAAAAAAGAGTATGAAGAAAGAAAGCAAGGGCTCATGATCTAAAGCAAAGTGCATCATGATTGAAGTGTAGCCTTTCAGCATTAATTCAAAGGGGAATCATTTAGGAATTGCAGCCATCTAAACACAATCCCTACATTTTCACAGGCTCAAAAGTAACTGACCAAACTAACATATAAGCACCATTTTTAATATCCAAAGAGTCTAGTCCAGAACTGAACTAGCTTTTAGCTTTGTAGTCTTCACTTCAATCACATCAGCTTAATCTGATGTCATGAAGCAGTGTCAGAGTCAGACCAAGAGTCTTCTGAAGAGCCCAAAGCTGACTATCTGGATACATTCAGCATCCTGAAACAAGTTAGTGGTCTTGAGTACCAGCTTCCTCAAAATCAAAGGTGTGCATGCCACCTGTTACTACACAGGAGAGACCCCACTCCTGCTTTTAAAAAAGTAAAAATTTATTTTAAAAAAATAAATTTTAGAGCTACTTTTTACTTTTCCTTGAGAAAAGTTTTAGACCAGATGTGTAATTTTACTTGTACATGTAACTAATTAGGTACTAATTAGCAAGAACGAGTCGGCATACAGAGAGGAGGTGCAGCAGCTAACTGACTGGTGAAAAGTTAACAACCTGTCTCCGAACGTGGACAAAACCAAAGAGATGATTGTTGACTTCAGAAGAGCACAGAGCAACCTCTCCACTCCACATCGAAGGATCCTCTGTGGAGATCGTCAAGAGCACCAAATCCCTTGGTGTTCACCTGGCGGAGAACTGGTCCCTCAACACCAGCAACGTCTCTACTTCCTGCGAAGGCTGAGGAAAGCGCATCTCCCACCACCCATCCTCACCACCTTCTACAGAGAGACTATTGAGAGCATTCTGAGCAGCTGTCTGGTATGGAAACTGCACGGTCTTGGATCGCAAGACCCTACAATGGATAGTGAGAACAGCTGAGAAGATCATCAGGGTCTCTCTTCCCTCCATCACAGATATTCACCACACATGTTGTATCTGCAAATCCACCAGCATTATGGAAGTTCCCACACACCTCACACACAAACTCTTTACCTTACTGCCAGCTGGTAAGAGGTTGTGAAGCATTTGGGCTCTTACTGACAGACTGTGTAACAGTTTCTAACCCCCAAGCCATCAGACTCCTTAACACTCAGGGACTGGACTGACACACACACACACACACATGTATATTCATCTACCTCTACAATTTTTGCACATTCAATTTGGATTAGTGCGGCACTGTCTTGTCTTGTGATGTCTGCACTGTTTGCAGTGTTTGCACGTTTGCACACCTGCACTTTATGTTGTTTCTGCTGTTTGCACATGTTTGCACACATGCACTTTATGTTGTCTTCTGTTGCACACATGCACTTTTGTACTTCTGTGTTGTCTTATATGTAGCATCTTGGTCCTGGAGAAATGTTGTCTCATCTCACTATGTATTGTATAATCTGTATATGGTTGAAATGACAATTAAGCAGAGTCTATTTTCTGTGCAAATCCTATGAAATATCAGAAGTGAAATCATAAAATATCCTATGAAATCAGCAGTGAAATCGCCCAGCTTCCTTCATGCAAACAAACACCCCCAGCACTCTTCTTTTTCCCCCTGCTGCACTCAGGGCACTTTCAGTTGAAACACTTCCAGTAGTTCAACTTTTGGAACACCATTGAACTCATCACTTTTCTCTCAAGGACCACTCAAAATCAAGAAGGGGTGGGACTAAATAGGAAAGGAATAAATAAAAGGAATAAATATATACAGCAATGACAAAAAACATTTACTTTATATACAGGAAATGTGTATACACACACACACACACACACACACACACACACACACATATATATATATATATATATTCTTGGTGAGTGCCCCATGTTAGCAGCTCACTCATTTGTACTGCCAGGTGGTCATGGAATGCTAATGCAGGGTAGGACAAGCCTGATCCACATGAAAGATCCACAGAAGAGCAATCTGCCATCCAACTACTTCCTCTCCACAACATGGAAGCTCCTCTCAGGCATCATAGTGGAGAAGCTAGGTAGACACGAGTCAGTATATGTGCAAAGCTCAAAGGAATTGGAACCAACACCAGAGGGTCAAAGCATCGATAAAGCAATCACCCAAGACTTTAGTAGGCGCGAGCACGCACACACACGCGCACACACACACACACACACGTGCTTGGCATAGTGCTTGGCAATATACAAGGCTAACAAGGCACTGATGAGCTTCATCAAGAACTCAATGCAGCTGTGGAAGACAACACTGGAAGCCAATTCCATGGCCATCGCACAAGTCACCATAAAGTGCAGTACATACCAAGGTGATGCACTGTCCCTGCTGCTGTTCTGCATAGGCCTGAACCCCCTCAGCCACATCATCACAAAGAGTGTATATCGATATAAGTTCAGAAGTGGAGTAACAATCAGCCACCTCCTGTACATGAATGTACAGAACAAATAGACAGAATTGGGACGAGGATTAGTCACTATCCAGAATGAAACAAGGAACATCCATGAATACGTCAAGAAAATGGCCCCCCAAGATGAACTGATGAAAGTGTCTCAGGTAGCAGAAGACAGAAGATGAGGAGGAGGATGAGAATTCATTGTGGAAGACCAAGTCCCTCCATGGAATGTACCACAGATGCAGATAGAGGAAGTGGCTGACATCAGTAAATCCTACCATTGGCTAGAAAAAGCAGACCTGAAGGACAGCACAGAGGCTCTGATCATGGCAGCACAGGAACAGGCCGTAAGCACCAGATCTGTAGAGGCAAGGGTCTACCACAGTAGGCAGGACCAAAGGTGCAGGCTGCGCAACGATGCCCCTGAGACTGTCCAGCACATAATAGCTGGGTGCAAGATGCAAACTGGAACAGCTTATACTGAAAGGCATAACCAAGTGGTGGGGATAGTGTACAGAAACATCTGCGCCACGTATGGCCTAGAAGTTCCCAAGTCCCAATTTGAGACACCACCGAAAGTGGTTGAGAACAACAGGGTTAAGATCCTGTGGGACTTCGAGTTCCAGACAGATAAGTAACTGCTGGCCAACTAACCAGACATAGTTATGGTTGATAAGGTGCAGAAAACAGCAGTAGTAATTGATGTGGCAATCCCAGCTGTAAGACACTGCAAGGTCCCCAGTCTTTGAAAACTTTGTGAATTGTCTTTAGGTGTGAGAGGGTGTCAGACTGTAGTCTTTTAAGAGTCTTTTTAGTCTTCTAATGTATTGTCAGGATATATTATGTATTTAATAGAATAAAAATGACTTTTTGAGTGAATAATCTAAGTACATACAGTGGTACCTCGCATAACGAACACTATTCGTTCCAGCAGTGCGTTCGTTATGCGAGGTGTTCGTTATGCGAAACACGATATCCATAGACTTCTACAGGAAATCGTGCAATCCGTTCCACATCACCGTGTAAAATCAAAGAACTTGAATTCTGGCCTTGAATTCTTCCTCTTCTCCTCCAGCTTGTGAGCTTGAACCTGCCTCTGCGGCACGTTCTTCCTTCAGTCCTTCATAGATGACCCTGGCCTTCTCACAGATGAGCTCCTGGCTTGTTGGATCTGCTTTCACTTTCGCTTCACTCACGAAAAGTTGTCTCGCAACGACGAGAATAAGACCTTGAATTCTATAACCACCATCCAGTAAACACACAGATGGTAAAAACACATCAAAGCAAGAAAAAAGGACAATCAACTGGGGACAAACACGCACTGCCTTCATCTGAGCCATGCGAGACACAACTGGCCGGATTCGGCCATTTTTTTCATGGGAAATGCGATGTTTTTGCGGCGTACGTACGGTTCGTTCTGCGAGGCACGCGGGCATTCACAGCCGCGTTCGTTATGTGGATCGTTTATTCTACAGGGCGTTCGTTATGCGAGGTACCACTGTATTTCAATGTCAGATTTTCTGCATATACAGTAGGCCTACTTGGTTTAATATTAGACAGAATTACTAAACAAACTATTACAAAGTGTATTTTGTTCTTACATAGCCCCTCTGGATTTATTTTTTTTATGGGTTTTTGCAGGGTGGGATGTCTGCTGTTGTGAGCGAGTGCTCATAGGTGAGCCAAAAGTAGGACATCAAGATGGACATCCTGCAGCCAGCACTTGGTGAAACCGTGCAAGATGTTGAATTATGATTGAATGTCTGTCCAGCCTAAAATCTAGTAGGTTTCGATCACTTCCCAATTGATGAAATATTAAGAAGAATATGGAAAAGTAATGTGAGATGTGAGAATTCGGTAATTAAGAGGACCTAAATTCACTCTCAGGTTGTGTGGCTTCTCACTTTTCCTCACAGACCTGTGACAAGTTGCCCTGATGCCAACATCACCAGTCAGCCTGTCTTGGATGTGAATGGCAATGAGTAACAACATGACTATGGATGACTAATGGGTAGCAATCAGATATCTGAAATTTGCAGAGTGACCAGTTTTCTATTAGCTAAAATGAACTAGTTAACATTAGCTTTCTTGTGACATACTGCATTATCCCCATTCGGGACTATTAACATTACAGATATATTCTTTTTAAAGATCATCAAGAGCACCAAATTCCTTGGTGTTCACCTGGCGGAGAACCTCTCCTGGTCTCTCCACACCAGCTCCATAGCCAAGAAAGCCCAGCAGCATGTGGGTATAAGAAATCATCTACTTCCAGCAAAGGCTGAGGAAAGCCCACTATCTGCACTGCACTGTGTGTTCCATACATGGACTTTATGTTATCTTATGTAGCCTTCTGTTACACATTTGTAATTCTGTGTTGTCTTATATGTAGCACCTTTGTCCTGGAGGAACGTTGTCTCATTTCACAACGTACTGTATCATCTGTATATGGCTGAAATTACAATAAAAGCCACTTGAACTTGACGTGATATATACCCTCATAGTCGCATATATACAGGGCTATCAAGTCTCTTTGTATTGACTGTGAGACATGTGCATTTCAACCAGTTCACACGCCACAATTTGAATTTCTCACGCTGAGAAGTAAGGTATAATGCTCACAAAGGTGTCACGTTATATAGAATGGACGAGGTGCTGGCATTGGTTTTCCACCAAATTCATAGTATTATTTTTGAATAGACTGTATTATTTAAGATTAAAAAAAACATACAACGAACATACATATGAACAATGAAAGTTAATATATTTTAATTAAATCATTACTTTGGGAGACTCTGGCAGAGCAATGTTGGCCTGTGCATAGTACATGGTCTGCGCACAGTACATGGTCTGCATGTATGATATGTAGCAGCAACATAAAAGGCTACATAAGTTTTATATTCTATTTGGGTAGACTATGTTGGTCTTATTTATATAGTTACAGAAATCAACATCGGGAAAACAAACTATACAAAATGTCAAAATTGCATTAACAATTCCATTAAATATACATTAAACAAACATTAATGGAATTATCAGTTTTATGTTCTCAGAAATATATTTTATTTGTTGAACAATTCTGCCACAAAACTGTCATTTGGGACAATTTTCTTAAATATTACTCTGTGTAATTATTACGAATATCTTTTTCCCTTACTTAAAATTCAACAACAACAAAAAAAATTCTATTTTGGGCCTTTCAAAACATTTAGCTAGAAAATATTCAGCCTTCCTTCCCTTCAGTAACTCAGAATCCATAGAAGCTGTGTTCACAACCAATTGTACCTGCACACTATTACGAGGTTATACATTGTTTGAAAATGGTCAAAGCACTCTGTGGCAGCGGGGACATGGTCGCGCATCAGCAGTAGGTGGAGAGAAGTTGGGTCAAACTGGCAGATAACAAGTGACCCCAAACAGAACAGAGCAATGTGTGTGCCATGTGTGTATGAAAATCATTCATACTTGATTCATTGCAACGTGGGAGTATGCAGTGGCACACTGTCCTTCATACATATTGTGGCTTTCTCGCTGATTTCTTGCACCATTGTATGAAAAGCATGTTTTCCAGACATTGGCCAAAGTTTTGAGCACAGATCTTCTGTCCGTCTGTAACCCAAAAAGGTTCATTGTTCGTAACGGCAGCCTACGTTATATATCTACTTTGACTCAGATTGAGGTCCCATGTCCTTAGTGTCCATGGTCCTCCCATCTAGTCTATCAATCTCTCTCATCTGTTCATAAAACAGAAAAATAATTCTGAAGATATTTATTCACCCAGAAATACCTTAATACAGACACTTTTTATTCTTACTAAGTGGAGGTAGTGTTGCAGCCTTCCTGACATTAGCAATGGCTCTGAGCCCTCAATTGGCATATTGCAGGAAAACTACAGTTCTGCAATATGGTACTGGAGTCTGAATAGTTCCTGGGGTTTTTTGACATTAATTTGCAGCTTTTTCTTTCCTTTGCCTTTTTGCTACTTAATCACAAAATTTTAGGACCGTTGCATTCTTTTGTTAGGCATTTTACATTTTTTTCTTTTGAGTGTCATTCTCATTTCTTTTTATACCATTGCACCTGTAATAGAAAAAACTACCTAATGCACCTGAATGTAATGCATTTCTCAATTTAAGCCGCATCCTTTCCCATCAAGCCTGGCGACATTTGGCTGAAAATATTTGTCAGTAATTATATACATTGAAGTGGGTTCATCAAAAAACTGATTTGCCTAATTATTATGCACACATTATATCATCTCTTCACAAGCAAGAATGATCTGTAATAAATAAGTACTACAAAACAAAGAGCAAGAAGTTCTGAAATTAGTTACAGGTGCAGCATTTACCTATTTCTTATTGCTGTAAAAAATAATCAATAGCAGCATTGCACAGAAAAACAAATACACTCCAGACACACTGTAAGAAACAAAAATACACTCAAAGAATCCATTATCTAAAAGCTAAAAGACTTTTACCTACTTATAATTGCAGAAAGCTGCAAAAATTCAGCAAAAGATACATAGTTTACAGCTTTAGAAACTTCTAAAGTTTAGTTTATTTGACATACAGGCAGCAGTGCATGGAGCAGCTGAAGCAACTGCATGAAGAGATGATATTCAGGATTGGTCATGATGCTATTAGTGGTAGCTAAGGCAAAATCAAGATGTCTTATCTGTCTAGAAAATCAAGCACATAGATAATTAATCCAAAGTTATGATACACAAAGCGAGGCATTACAGAAAAAAATTAAATGAAGTGAATAATGTGAATAAGCATAAAACATATAAATTGGCTTTGTAGCCCTTACATTATGTAAACATCCTGAAACAGGATTTAGAATACACCAAAAACAGGTTTGAAAAATTTTACACACTGGATTTTTGAACAAGAGAGTTAAAATATCTGCCACAACACCCCTGCCACTGCCATGCCATCTTAGGGCTATCTTTAGGACAGACAGGAAAGCCTTTATATTTTGGTGGATTATTACGGAAAGCAATTTATGAATTAAAATCAAAGGAAAAATATACTTTCTCCCTCTCACACACCCACATTAGAAACATTTTTTTTAAACCTATGCATTTACCAAATGAACAAAAGCTTTGCGCCACAAAATATAATGCATTATTGAAGGAATCACATATGGTGTCAAGATTTAGAGTGGGCAGTATTTTATAAAGCATCGTGTTCTGTGATTAAAAAGAATTTTTTTTAAAGAACAAAGCTGGGGATTGCACAAGTCTATGTGGTCTTGCTTTTAGTGTTGAGGGGAGTTTGCTCAAGACGAGTGGTTTCAGCTTATATTGCTGTACACCTTTTTTCCGCTCACACATTTTTCACTGGAGTCACACAGCTGACATCTGCTCATCTATAAGAGAAATGAAAAGAAAAAAAAACAAAAACAAATGAAGACCAAAATGCACTTAACATCAGACTCAAAAAACAACTTACTTTTTCAAATGAAACACCACAAGAAAGCACACACAAGACACAAAAAAGATTACAAAAATAAAAAATAAATAAAAACCCCTCACATTAATGGATTGTGACTGGATTAAAAGACTCAATCTTCTTTTCTAATTGAGCCTTTCTAATGATTTCATTACTGCTAATTTAAAGTATTAATCTGTTCATATCTTTGCCACAAATGTGTCAGGGAAGAACATAGCATCAATAGCTAGATCCAAATTAAAATTAACTTAGAACTAATATCAGGCAGATATAGCATACAATTTGCTGTATATCGATCATGATGTCTGCAGGCTTTGAGAACATACCCTCCTTACTATTAGCTACAGCATGAGGTGCTACAATGGCAGGTCCAGTGAAGTTAGCATGATGTTCAGCTGCCATTCTCCATGTGTCACCCAACAGCTTGGATCTTTGTAATGCCACGCTATAGTTGGGTGGCTTTAAGTAGGCTGGCCGCAGAGCTTCGCCCTCTCGTCCCTCCCCCAGTGACAGTCCTTGATAACCAGGTGGGGTAGGGGGTGGAGCCTTGTACCTATCATCTTTGCATGATGATGTTACACAATACACTGAGGAAAGGTATGATAAAAGAGCAGAAGGAAGAGGACAGGAGAAACAAATGAAACAAAGCATGTGAATACCTTAAATGATTTAAAAGCAACATAACCACTTACATAAATTTAAAAGACCTTCACAGTATGCATGAGTGGCAGCAGCAGATTTGGAGCTACTATGAGCTTTATTTTTGTACCTCACTACCTTCTATGGCATTTTGGGGGAATTATTTCTCCCGTTTAAGACATTTCCACATTTTAAGATAAGATAAGATAAACCTTTATTAGTCCCACAAGTGGGAAATTTGCAATATATAAAAAAACAGAATATTAGTTAAATAGAAACATAAGGAGCAGCAGATACAAATCTAAACTGAGCACTATCTGCATCCTGTTATGTTGCTTTCCCATCACAAAAAGCAGGTGTACAAAAAAAAAAGCCGAACTCTGATTGATGTAAATAAAGCTGCCATATTCTTACAACCAAGAAGGACTCCAGCTAAGTTCTTTGAAATTGACTAGGTTTTAGGTTATTAATTTGATATAAAGTTAAGATCATAAATTTTTGATTACAAAAAAGTAATTGATTAATTTGGAGTAATCCAACCACAAGGGGGTGCACAATCCAGTGTATTTCTGCGTGCCGGTCCCAAGCCCGGATAAATGGGGAGGGTTGTGTCAGGAAGGGCATCTGGCATTAAACTTTGCCAAATCAAACATGCGGAAAAGAACACAAATTTCCATACCAGATCGGTCGTACCCCGGGTTAACAACGACCGCCACCAGTACTGTTAGCCAACAGGGTGCTGGCAGAAATTGGGTTACTGTTGGCCGAAGAAGGAGAAGAGGAGGAGGAAGGCAAGTCCGGAGGAAGGAGGAGAGAAGGAAGGTAAAGAGAGTGGACATCAGGGTAGGAACATTGAATGTTGGTAGTATAACTGGTAAAGGGAGAGAGATTGCTGATATGAAAGAGAGAAGAAAGGTTGCTATATTGTGTGTGCAAGAGACCAGATGGAAGGGGAGTAAGGCTAGGTGTATCGGAGGGGGGTTCAAATTGTTTTACC